>CM030874.1:665336-883822 GCA_018132145.1 Boehmeria nivea var. tenacissima | reverse complement strand
GGAGCGGCCACGTGTCAAACCGAGTTGGTATGAAAAATCGCACCAACAATCATATAATATAATATTATAAGTCGTAGGGACTCATGTGGAGCTCAAACAAGGCTTCAAAACACACATCATGCAAAAACTAAGTCGTTATAATTAATTTTTCCTAAATCGAGCCTTTTATGGGATTTTTTTGGCTCCGAAGTGACTCTATCAAAGTTGTTTTGATCCGAAATGAGTATGTGACCATATATTATATTATAATAAGTCTTAGGGACTCAATTCGAGCTCCAGCAAGCCTTAAAAACTCATTTAGCGCCGAAACAAAGTCATTATGACTAGGTTTGCTGAAATCGAGCCTTTCAAGGGCTTTTTTGGCTCCAAAGTTACTCTGGGAAAATTATTTTGATCCCAAATGTATATTTAAACATATAGTATGTTATAATAAGTCACAGGGACTCATTTGGAAACCCAACAAGCCTTCAAAACTCACATCGTTCAAAAACTAAGTCCTTATAACTCGTTTTGCCTAAATCATGCCTTTTAAGGGCTTTTTTTTTTTTGTTCCGAAGTGACTATAGCAAAGTTGGTTTGATCCCAAATGTAGATTTAATGATATAATGTATTATAATAAGTCTTAGGGAGTCATTTGGAATTCAAACAAGCCTTAAAAACTCATTTCGCGCTAAAACAATGTCATTATCACTAGTCTTGCAGAAATCGAGCCTTTAAAGGGTTTTTTTTGCTCCAAAATGACTCTAGCAAATTAGTTTTGTTCCGAAATACTTATTTAAATGAATAATATCTTATAACAAGTCTTAGGGACTCATTTTGGAGCTCCGAAAAAACTTAAAAATTCACATCGTGCAAAAACTAATCCTTATAACTAGTTTTGCCGAAATCGATATTTTAAATGGCTTTTTTGGCACCAAAGTGAGTTTAGGAAATTTTCTGATCCCAAATGTGCATTTATTTTATATAATGTATTATAATAAGTCTTAAGGAGTCATTTGGAGCTCCAACAAGCATTAAAAACTCACTTCGCGCTAAAACAAAGTCATTATCACTAGTTTTAACGGAAATCGATCCTTTAAAGGGCTTTTTTGGCTCCAAAGTTACTCTAGCAAATTATTTTGTCCCGACTGTATATTTAAATATATAATATCAGATAATAAGTCTTAAGGGCTCATTTAAAGCTCCCACAAACCTTAAAAACTAACCTCGCGAAAAAACTAAGTCGTTATAAATAGTTTTGCCTAAATCGAGCATTTAATGGCATTTTTTGGCTCTGAAGTCACTCTAGGAAAGTTGTTTTGATCCCAAATGTACATTTAGTCATATAATGTATTACAATAAGTCTTAAGAAGTCATTTGGAGCTCCAACAAGCCTTAAAAACTCATTTCGCGCTAAAACAAATTCATTATCACTAGTTTTACGGAAATCGAGATTTTAAAGGGCTTCTTTGGCTCCGAAGTGACTCGATCAAAGTTGTTTTGATCCCAAAAGTGCATTTAATCATATAATATATTACTATAAGTCGTAGGGACTCATTTAGAGCTCAAAAAAGGCTTCAAAACTCACATCATGCAAAAACTAAGTCGTTATAACCAATTTTTCCTAAATCGAGCCTTTTAAGGGCTTTTTTTGCTCCAAAGTGACTCTATCAAAGTTGTTTTAATCCGAAATGAGTATTTGACCATATATTATATTATAATAAGTCTTAGGGACTCAATTGGAGCTCCAGTAAGCCTTAAAAACTCATTTAGCGCCGAAACAAAGTCATTATCACTAGGTTTGCTGAAATCGAGCCTTACAAGGGCTTTTTTGGCTCCAAAGTTACTCTGGGAAAGTTGTTTTGATCCCAAATGTATATTTAAACATATAATATATTATAATAAGTCACAGGGACTCATTTGGAAACCCAATAAGCCTTCAAAACACACATCGTACAAAAACTAAGTCTTTATAACTCGTTTTGCCTAAATCATGCCTTTTAAGGGCTTTTTTTTTTTGCTCCGAAGTGACTCTATGAAAGTTGGTTTGATCCCAAATGTGGATTTAATCATATAATGTATTATAATAAGTCTTAGGGAGTCATTTGGAGCTCAAACAAGCCTTAAAAATTCAGTTCGCACTAAAACAAATTCATTATCACTAGTTTTACGGAAATCGAGACTTTAGAGGGCTTTTTTTGCTCCGAAGTGACTCGATCAAAGTTGTTTTTATCCCAAAAGTGCATTTAATCATATAATATATTATTATAAGTCGTAGGGACTCATTTGGAGCTCAAACAAGGCTTGAAAACTCACATCGTGCTAAAACTAAGTCGTTATAAGTAATTTTTCCTAAATCGTGCCTTTTATGGGCTTTTTTTGCCAGGTTTGCTGAAATCGAGCCTTTCAAGGGCTTTTTTGGCTCCAAAAAGTTACTCTAGGAAAGTTGTTTTGATCCCAAATGTACATTAAGACATATAATATATTATAATATGTCGCAAGGACTCATTATGAAACCCAACAAGCCTTCAAAACTCACATCGTGCAAAGACTAATTCCTTATAACTTGTTTTGCCTAAATCATGCCTTTTAAGGGCTTTTTTGGCTCCGAAGTGACTCTAGGAAAGTTCGTTTGATCCCAAATGTAGATTTAATCATATAAAGTATTTTAATAAGTGTTAGGGAGTCATTTGTAGATCCAACAAGCCTCAAAAACTCATTTCACGCTAAAACAATGTCATTATCACTAGTTTTGCGGAAATCGAGCCTTTAAAGGGTTTTTTTGGCTCCAAAGTGACTCTACCAAATTAGTTTTGATTTGAAACGTATAATATCTTGTAATAAGTCTTAGGGACTCATTTTGGAGCTCCGAAAAACCTTAAAAATTCACATCGTGCAAAAACTGATCCTTATAATTAGTTTTGCCGAAATCGATATTTCAAAGGGCTTTTTTGGCACCGAAGTGACTTTAGGAAATTTTTTTGATGTCAAATGTGCATTTAATCATATAATGTATTATAATAAGTCTTAAGGAGTCATTTGGAGCTCCAACAAGAGTTAAAACCTCACTTCGCGCTAAAACAGAGTCATTATCACTAGTTTTAATGGAAATCGATCCTTTAAACAGTTTTTTTGGCTCCAACGTGACTCTAGCAAATTATTTTGTGCCGAATGTATATTTAAACATATAATATAAAATAGTAAGTCTTAAGGACTCATTTCGAGCTCCAATAAACCTTAAAAACTCACACCGCGCAAAAACTAAGTCGTTATAACTAGTTTTGCTTAAATCGAGCCTTTAAAGGCATTTTTTGGCTCTGAAGTGACTCTAGGAAAGTTGTTTTGATCCCAAATGTTCATTTAATCATATAATGTATTACAATAAGTCTTAAGAAGTCATTTGGAGCTCCAACAAGCCTTAAAAAATCATTTCGCGCTAAAACAAATCCATTATCACTAGTTTTACGGAAATCGAGACTTTAAAGGGCTTTTTTGGCTCCGAAGTGACTCGATCAAAGTTGTTTTGATCCCAAAAGTGCATTTAATCATATAATATATTATTATAAGTCGTAGGGACTCATTTGGAGCTCAAATAAGGCTTCAAAACTCACATCATGCAAAAACTAAGCCGTTATAACTAATTTTTCCTAAATCGTGCCTTTTAAGGGCTTTTTTTGCTCTGAAGTGACTATATCAAAGTTGTTTTGATCCAAAATGAGTATTTGACAATACATTATATTATAATAAGTCTTAGGGACTCATTTGGAGCTCCAGCAAGCCGTAAAAACTCATTTCGCGCCAAAACAAAGTCATTGTCACTAGGTTTACTAAAATCGAGCCTTTGAAGGGCTTTTTTGGCTCCAAAGTCGCAGTGACACATTTGGAAACCCAACAAACCTTCAAAACTCATATCGTACAAAAACTAAGTCCTTATAACTAGTTTTGCCTAAATCATGCGTTTTAAGGGCTTTTTTGGCTCCGAAGTGACTCTAGGAAAGTTGGTTTGATCCCAAATGTGGATTTAATCATATAATGTATTATAATAAGTCTTAGGGAGTCATTTGGAGCTCCAACAAGCCTTAAAAACTCATTTTGCGCTAAACCAATGTCATTATCACTAGTTTTGCGGAAATCGAGCCTTTAAAGGTTTTTTTTTGGCGCCAAAGTGAATCTAGCAAATTAGTTTTGATCCAAAATACATATTTAAATGTATAATATCTTATAATTTGTCTTAGGGACTCTTTTTGGAGCTCCGAAAAACCTTATAAATTCACATCGTGCAAAAACTAAGTCCTTATAACTAGTTTTGCCGAAATCGATATTTTAAAGGGTTTTTTTGGCACAGAAGTGACTTTAGGAAAATTTTTTTTATCCCAAATGTGCATTTAATCATATAATGTATTATAATATGTCTTAAAGAGTCATTTGGAGCTCCAACATGAGTTAAAAACTCACTTCGCGCTAAAACAAAGTCATTATCATTAGTTTTAACCGAAATCGATCCTTTAAAGAGCTTTTTTGGCTCCAAAGTGACTCTAGCAAATTATTTTCTCCTGAACGTATATTTAAACATATAATATCTTATAATAAGTCTTAAGGACTCATTTGAAGCTCCAACAAACCTTAAAAACTCACATCGCGCTAAAACTAATTCGTTATAACTAGTTTTGCTGAAATCGATATTTTAAAGGGCTTTTTTGGCACCGAAGTAACTTTAGGAAACTTTTTTGATCCCAAATGTACATTTAATCATATAATGTATTATAATAAGTCTTAAGGAGTCATTTGGAGCTCCAACAAGAGTTAAAAACTCACTTCGCGCTAAAACAAAGTCATTATCACTAGTTTTAACGGAAATCGATCCTTTAAAGAGCTTTTTTGGCTCCAAAGTGACTCTAGCAAATTATTTTCTCCTGAACATATATTTAAACATATAATATCTTATAATAAGTCTTAAGGACTCATTTGGAGTTCCAACAAACCTTAAAAACTCACATCGCGCAAAAACTAAGTCGTTATAACTAGTTTTGCCTAAATCGAGCCTTTAAAGGTATTTTTTGGATCTGAAGTGACTCTACGAGAGTTGTTTTGATCCCAAATGTGCATTTAATCATATAACGTATTACAATAAGTCTTAAGAAGTCATTTGGAGCTCCAACAAGCCTTAAAAACTCATTTCACGCTAAAACAAATTCATTATCACTAGTTTTACGGAAATCGAGAGTTTAAAGGGCTGTTTTTGCCTCCGAAGTGACTCGATCAAAGTTGTTTTGATCCCAAAAGTGCATTTAATCATATAATATATTATTATAAGTCGTAGGGACTCATTTGGAGCTCAAACAAGGCTTCAAAACTCACATCATGCAAAAACTAAGTCGTTATAACTAATTTTTCCTAAATCGTGCCTTTTAATGGCTTTTTTTTGCTCCGAATTGACTATTTTAAAGTTGTTCTGATCCGAAATGAGTATTTGACAATATATTATATTATAATAAGTCTTAGGGACTCTTTTGGAGCTCCAGCAAGCAGTAAAAACTAATTTCGCGCCAAAACAAAGTCATTGTCACTAGGTTTACTGAAATCGAGCCTTTGAAGGGCTTTTTTGGCTCCAAAGTCGCAGGGACTCATTTGGAAACGCAACAAGCCTTCAAAACTCAAATCGTAGAAAAACAATGTCCTTATAACTAGTTTTGCCTAAATCATGCATTTTAAGGGCTTTTTTCGCTCCGAAGTGACTCTAGGAAAGTTGGTTTGATCCCAAATGTGGATTTAATCATATAATGTATTATAATAAGTCTTAGGGAGTCATTTGGAGCTCCAACAAGCCTTAAAAACTCATTTTGCGCTAAAACAATGTCATTATCAGTAGTTTTGCGGAAATCGAGCCTTTAAAGGGTTTTTTTGGTGCTAAAGTGAATCTAGCAAATTAGTTTTGATCCGAAATTCAAATTTAAACGTATAATATCTTATAATTTGTCTTAAGGACTCTTTTTGGAGCTCCGAAAAACCTTAAAAATTCACATCGTGCAAAAACTAAGTCCTTATAACTAGTTTTGCCGAAATCAATATTTTAAAGGTTTTTTTTGGCACAGAAGTGACTTTAGGAAATTTTTTTTATCCCAAATGTGCATTTAATCATATAATGTATTATAATATGCCTTAAGGAGTCATTTGGAGCTCCAATAAGAGTTAAAACCTCACTAGTCATTATCACTAGTTTTAACGGAAATCGATCCTTTAAAGAGCTTTTTTGGCTCCAAAGTGACTCTAGCAAATTATTTTGTCCCGAATGTATATTTAAATATATAATATCTTATAATAAGTCTTAAGGACTCATTTGGAGCTCCAACAAATCTTAAAAACTCACATCGCGCAAAAACTAAGTTGTTATAACTAGTTTTGCCTAAATCGAGCCTTTAAAGGCATTTTTTGGATCTGAAGTGACTCTACGAAATTTGTTTTGATCCCAGATGTGCATTTAATCGTATAACGTATTACAATAAGTCTTAAGAAGTCATTTGGAGCTCCAACAAGCCTTAAAAGCTCATTTCGCGCTAAAACAAATTCATTATCACTAGTTTTACGGAAATCAAGACTTTAAAGGGCTTTTTTGGGTTCGAAGTGACTCGATCAAAGTTGTTTTGATCCCAAAAGTGCATTTAATCATATAATATATTATTATAAGTCGTAGGGACTCATTTGGAGCTGAAACAAGGCTTCAAAACTCACATCATGCAAAAACTAAGTCGTTATAACTAAAATTTCCTAAATCGTGCCCTTTAAGGGCTTTTTTTGCTCCGAAGTGACTATTTTAAAGTTGTTTTGATCCGAAATGAGTATTTGACAATATATTATATTATAATAAGTGTTAGGGACTCATTTGGAGCTCCAGCAAGCCGTAAAAACTCATTTCGCGCCGAAACAAGGTCATTGTTACTAGGTTTACTGAAATCGAGCCTTTGAAGGGCTTTTTTGGCTCCGAAGTCACAGGGACTCATTTAGAAACCCAACAAGCCTTCAAAACTCACATCGTGCAAAAACTAAGTCCTTATAACTAGTTTTGCCTAAATTATGCGTTTTAAGGGCTTTTTTGGCTCCGAAGTGACTCTAGGAAAGTTGGTTTGATCAGAAATGTGGATTTAATCATATAATGTATTATAATAAGTCTTAGGGAGTCATTTTGCGCTAAAACAAGCCTTAAAAACTCATTTTGCGCTAAAACAATGTCATTTTCACTAGTTTTGCGAAAATCGAGCCTTTAAAGGGTTTTTTTGGTGCCAAAGTGAATCTAGCAAATTAGTTTTGATCCGAAATACATATTTAAACGTATAATATCTTATAATAAGTCTTAGAGACTCATTTTGGAGCTCCAAAAAACCTTATAAATTTACATCGTGCAAAAACTAAGTCCTTATAACTAGTTTTGCCGAAATCAATATTTTGAAGGGCTTTTTTGGCACCGAAGTGACTTTAGGAAATTTTTTTGATGACAAATGTGCATTTAATCATATAATGTATTATAATAAGTCTTAAAGAGTCATTTGGAGCTCCAACAAGAGTTAAAAACTCACTTCGCGCTAAAACAAAGTCATTATCACTAGTTTTAACGAGAATTGATCCTTTAAAGAGCTGTTTTGGCTCCAAAGTGACTCTAGCAAATTATTTTGTCCCGAAAGTATATTTAAACATATAATATCTTATAATAAGTCTTAAGGACTCATTTGGAGCTCCAACAAACCTTAAAAACTCACATCGCGTAAAAACTAAGTCGTTATAACTAAGTTTGCCTAAATCGAGCCTATAAAGGCATTTTTTGGCTCTGAAGTGACTCTAGGAAAGTTGTTTTGATCCCAAATGTGCATTTAATCATATAATGTATTACAATAAGTCTTAAGAAGTCATTTGGAGCTCCAACAAGCCTTAAAAACTCATTTCGCGCTAAAACAAATCTATTATCACAAGTTTTACGGAAATCGAGACTTTAAAGGGTTTTTTTGGCTCCGAAGTGACTCGATCAAAGTTGTTTTGATCCCAAAAGTGCATTTAATCATATAATATATTATTATAAGTCGTAGGGACTCATTTGGAGCTCAAACAAGGCTTCAAAACTCACATCATGCAAAAACTAAGCCGTTATAACTAATTTTTACTAAATCGTGCCATTTAAGGGCTTTTTTTGCTCCGAAGTGATTATATCAAACTTGTTTTGATCCGAAATTAGTATTTGATCATATGTTATATTATAATAAGTCTTAGGGACTCATTTGGAGCTCCAGCAAGCCGTAAAAACTCATTTCGTGCCAAAATAAAGTCATTGTCACTAGGTTTATTGAAATCGAGCCTTTGAAGGGCTTTTTTGGCGCCAAATTCGCTGGGACTCATTTGGAAAGCCAACAAGCCTTTAAAACTCACATCGTGCAAAAACTAAGTCCTTATAACTAGTTTTGCCTAAATCATGCGTTTTAATGGCTTTTTTGGCCCCGAAGTGACTCTAGGAAAGTTGGTTTGATCCCAAATGTGGATTCAACCATATAATGTATTATAATAAGTCTTAAGGAGTCATTTGGAGCTCCAACAAGCCTTAAAAACTCTTTTTGAGCTAAAACAATGTCATTATCACTTGTTTTGCAGAAATCGAGCCTTTAAAGGGTTTTTTGGTGCCAAAGTGAATCTAGCAAATTAGTTTTGATCAGAAATACATATTTAAACATATAATATCTTATAATAAGTCTTAGGGACTCATTTTGGAGCTCCGAAAAACATTAAAAATTCACATCATGCAAAAACAAAGTCCTTATAACTAGTTTTGCCGAAATCGATATTTTAAAGGGCTTTTTTGGCACCGAAGTGACTTTAGGAAAAATTTTTTTATCTTAAATGTGCATTTAATCATATAATGTATTATAATAAGTCTTAAGGAGTGATTTGGAGCTCCAACAAGAGTTAAAAACTCACTTCGCGCTATAACAAAGTCATTATCATTAGTTTTAACAGAAATCGATCCTTTAAAGAGCTGTTTTGGCTCCAAAGTGACTCTAGCAAATTATTTTGTCCTGAATGTATATTTAAACATATAATATCTTATAAAAAGTCTTAAGGACTCATTTGGAGCTCCAACAAACCTTAAAAACTCACATCGCGTATAAACTAAGTTGTTATAACTAGTTTTGATTAAATCGAGCCTATAAAGGCATTTTTTGGGTCTGAAGTGACTCTAGGAAAGTTGTTTTGATCCCAAATGTGTATTTAATCATATAATGTATTACAATAAGCATTAAGAAGTCATTTGGAGCTATAACAAGCCTTAAAAACTCATTTCGCGCTAAAAAAAATCCATTATCACTAGTTTTACGGAAATCGAGACTTTAAAGGGCTTTTTTGGCTCCGAAGTGACTCGATCAAAGTTGTTTTGATCCCAAAAGTGCATTTAATCATATAATATATTATTATAAGTCGTAGGGACTCATTTGGAGCTGAAACAAGGCTTCAAAACTCACATCATGCAAAAACTAAGTTGTTATAACTATTTTTTCCTAAATCGTGCCTTTTAATGGTTGTTTTTGCTCCGAATTGACTATTTTAAAGTTGTTCTAATCCGAATTGAGTATTTGACAATATATTATATTATAATAAGTCTTAGGGACTCTTTTGGGGCTCCAGCAAGCAGTAAAAACTCATTTCGCGCCAAAACAAAGTCATTGTCACTTGGTTTACTAAAATCGAGCCTTTGAAGGGCTTTTTTGGCTCCAAAGTCGCAGGGACTCATTTGGAAACCCAACAAGCCTTCAAAACTCACACCGTACAAAAACAATGTCCTTCAACTAGTTTTGCCTAAATCATGCGTTTTAAGGGCTTTTTTCTCTCCGAAGTGACTATAGGAAAGTTGGTTTGACCCCAAATGTGGATTTAATCATATAATGTATTATAATAAGTCTTAGGGAGTCATTTGGAGATCCAACAAGCCTTAAAAACTCATTTTGCGCTAAAACAATGTCATTATCAGTAGTTTTGCGGAAATCGAGCCTTTAAAGGGTTTTTTTGGTGCCAAAGTGAATCTAGCAAATTAGTTTTCATCCGAAATACATATTTAAACGTATAATATCTTATAATTTGTCTTAGGGACTCTTTTTGGAGCTCCGAAAAACCTTAAAAATTCACATCGTGCAAAAACTAATTCCTTATAACTAGTTTTGCCGAAATCGATATTTTAAAGGGTTTTTTTGGCACATAATTGACTTTAGGAAAATTTTTTTTATCCCAAATGTGCATTTAATCATATAATGTATTATAATATGTCTTAAGGAGTCATTTGGAGCTCCAACAAGAGTTAAAAACTCAGTTTGTGCTAAAACAAAGTCATTATCAGTAGTTTTAACGAAAATCGCTCCTTTAAAGAGCTTTTTTGGCTCCAAAGTGACTCTAGCAAATTATTTTCTCCCGAACGTATATTTAAACATATAATATCTTATAATAAGTCTTAAGGACTCATTTGGAGCTCCAACAAACCTTAAAAACTCACATCGCGCAAAAACTAAGTCGTTATAACTAGTTTTGCCGAAATCGATATTTTAAAGGGCTTTTTTGGCACCGAAGTAACTTTAGGAAACTTTTTTGATCCCAAATGTACATTTAATCATATAATGTATTATAATAAGTCTTAAGGAGTCATTTGGAGCTCCAACAAGAGTTAAAAACTCACTTCTCGCTAAAACAAAGTTATTATCACTAGTTTTAACGGAAATCGATCCTTTAAAGAGCTTTTTTGGCTCCAAAGTGACTCTAGCAAATTATTTTCTCCCGAACATATATTTAATCATATAATATCTTATAATAAGTCTTAAGGACTCATTTGGAGATCCAACAAACCTTAAAAACTCACATAGCGCAAAAACTAAGTCGTTATAACTAGTTTTGACTAAATCGAGCCTTTAATGGTATTTTTTGGATCTGAAGTGACTCTACGAAAGTTTTTTGATCCCAAATGTGCATTTAATCATATAATGTATTACAATAAGTCTTAAGAAGTCATTTGGAGCTCCAACAAGCCTTAAAAGCTCATTTCGCGCTAAAACAAATTCATTATCACTATTTTTACAGAAATCAAGACTTTAAAGGGCTTTTTTGGCTCCGAAGTGACTCGATCAAAGTTGTTTTGATCTTCAAAGTGCATTTAATCATATAATATATTATGATAAGTCGTAGGGACTCATTTGGAGCTCAAACGAGGCTTCAAAACTCACATCATGCAAAAACTAAGTCGTTATAACTAATTTTTCCTAAATCGTGCCCTTTAAGGGCTTTTTTTGCTCCGAAGTGACTATTTTAAAGTTGTTTTGATCCGAAATGAGTAATTGACAATATATTATATTATAATAAGTCTTAGGGACTCATTTGGAGCTCCAACAAGCCGTAAAAACTCATTTCGCGCCGAAACAAGGTCATTGTTACTAGATTTACTGAAATTGAGCCTTTGAAGGGCTTTTTTGGCTCCAAAGTCACAGGGACTCATTTAGAAACCCAACAAGCCTTCAAAACTCACATCGTGCAAAAACTAAGTCCTTATAACTAGTTTTGCCTAAATTATGCGTTTTAAGGGCTTTTTTGGCTCCGAAGTGACTCTAGGAAAGTTGGTTTGATCCCAAATGTGGATTTAATCATATAATATATTATAATAAGTCTTAGAGAGTCATTTGGAGCTCCAACAAGCCTTAAAAACTCATTTTTCACTAAAACAATGTCATTATCACTAGTTTTAAGGAAATCGAGCCTTTAAAGGGTTTTTTTGGTGCCAAAGTGAATCTAGCAAATTAGTTTTGATCCGAAATACATTTTTAAACGTATAATATTTTATAATAAGTCTTAGGGACTCATTTTGGAGCTCTGAAAAACCTTAAAAATTCACATCGTGCAAAAACTAAATCCTTATAACTAGTTTTGCCGAAATCGATATTTTAAAGGGCTTTTATGGTACCGAAGTGACTTAAGGAAATTTTTTTGATCCCAAATGTGCATTTAATCATATAATGTATTACAATAAGTCTTAAGAAGTCATTTGGAGCTCCAACAAGCCTTAAAAACTCATTTCGCGCTAAAACAAATCCATTATCACAAGTTTTACGGAAATCGAGACTTTAAAGGGCTTTTTTGGCTCCGAAGTGACTCGATCAAAGTTGTTTTGATCCCAAAAGTGCATTTAATCATATAATATATTATTATAAGTCGTACGGACTAATTTGGAGCTGAAACAAGGCTTCAAAACTCACATCATGCAAAAACTAAGTCGTTATAACTAATTTTTCCTTAATCGTGCCTTTTAATGGCTTTTTTTTGCTCCGAATTGACTATTTTAAAGTTGTTCTGATCCGAAATGAGTATTTGACAATATATTATATTATAATAAGTCTTAGGGACTCTTTTGGAGCACCAGCAAGCAGTAAATACTCATTTCGCGCCAAAACAAAGTCATTGTCACTAGGTTTACTGAAATCGAGCCTTTGAAGGGCTTTTTTGGCTCCAAAGTTGCAGGGACTCATTTAGAAACCCAACAAGCCTTCAAAACTCACATCGTACAAACACAATGTCCTTATAACTAGTTTTGCCTAAATCATGCGTTTTAAGGGCTTTTTTCGCTCCGAAGTGACTCTAGGAAAGTTGGTTTGATCCCAAATGTGGATTTAATCATATAATGTATTATAATAAATCTTAGGGAGTCATTTGGAGCTCCAACAAGCCTTAAAAACTTATTTTGCGCTAAAACAATGTCATGATCAGTAGTTTTGCCGAAATCGAGCCTTTAAAGGGTTTTTTTTGGTGCCAAAGTGAATCTAGCAAATTAGTTTTGATCCGAAATACATATTTAAACGTATAATATCTTACAATTTGTCTTAGGGACTCTTTTTGGAGCTCCGAAAAACCTTAAAAATTCACATCGTGCAAAAACTAAGTCCTTATAACTAGTTTTACAGAAATCGATATTTTAAAGGGTTTTTTTTGGCACAGAAGTGACTTTAGGAAAATTTTTTTTATCCCAAATGTGCATTTAATCATATAATGTATTATAATAAGTCTTAAGGAGTCATTTGGAGCTCCAACAAGAGTTAAAAACTCAGTTTGCGCTAAAACAAAGTCATTATCAGTAGTTTTAACGAAAATCGCTCCTTTAAAGAGCTTTTTTGGCTCCAAAGTGACTCTAGTAAATTATTTTGTCCCGAATGTATATTTAAACATATAATATCTTATAATAAGTCTTAAAGACTCATTTGGAGCTCCAACAAACCTTAAAAACTCACATCGCGCAAAAACTAAGTCTTTATAACTAGTTTTGCCTAAATCGAGCCTTTAAAGGTATTTTTTGGATCTTAAGTGACACTACGAAAGTTGTTTTGATACTAAATGTGCATTTAATCATATAACGTATTAGAATAAGCCTTAAGAAGTCATTTTGAGCTCCAACAGGCCTTAGAAACTCATTTCGCGCTAAAACAAATTCATTATCACTAGTTTTACGGAAATCGAGACTTTCAATAGCTTTTTTGGCTCCGAAGTGACTCGATCAAAGTTGTTTTGATCCCAAAAGTGCATTTAATCATATAATATATTATTATAAGTCGTAGAGACTTATTTGGAGCTCAAACAAGGCTTCAAAACTCACATCATGCAAAAACTAAGTCGTTATAACTAATTTTTCCTAAATCGTACCTTTTATGAGCTTTTTTTGCTCCGAAGTGACTATTTTAAAGTTATTTTGATCCGAAATGTGTATTTGACAATATATTATATTATAATAAGTCTTAGGGACTCATTTGGAGCTCCAGCAAGCCGTAAAAACTCATTTCGCGCTAAAACAAAGTCATTATCACTAGGTTGATTGAAATCGAGCCTTTGAAGGGCTTTTTTGGCTCCAAAGTCGCAGGGACTCATTTGGAAACCCAACAAGCCTTCAAAACTCACATCGTGCAAAAACTAAATCCTTATAACTAGTTTTGCCTAAATCATGCGTTTTAAGGGCTTTATTGGCTCCGAAGTGACTCTAGGAAAGTTGGTTTTATACCAAATGTGGATTTAATCATATAATCTATTATAATAAGTCTTAGGGAGTCCTTCGGAGCTCCAACAAGCCATAAAAACTCATTTTGCGCTAAAACAATGTCATTATCACTACTTTTGCGGAAATCGAGGCTTTAAAGGGTTTTTTTGGTGCCAAAGTGAATCTAGCAAATTAGTTTTGATTTGAAATACATATTTAAACATATAATATCTTATAATAAGTCTTAGGGACTCATTTGGGAGCTCCGAAAAACCTTAAAAATTCACATCGTGCAAAAACTAAGTCCTTATAACTAGTTTTGCGAAATCGATATTTTAAAGGGCTTTTTTGGGACCAAAGTGACAGAAATTTTTTTTATCCCAAATGTACATTTAATCATATAATGTATTATAATAAGTCTTAAGGAGTCATTTGGAGCTCCAACAAGAGTTAAAAACTCACTTCGCGCTAAAACAAAGTCATTATCACTAGTTTTAACAGAAATCGATCCTTTAAAGAAGAGCTTTTTTGGCTCCAAAGTGACTCTAGCAAATTATTTTGTTCCGAATGTATATTTAAACATATAATATCTTATAATAAGTCTTAAGGACTCATTTGGAGCTCCAACAAACCTTAAAAACTCACATCGCGCAAAAACTAAGTCGTTATAACTAGTTTTGCCTAAATCGAGCCTTTAAAGGCATTTTTTGGATCTGAAGTGACTCTACGAAAGTTGTTTTGATCCCAAATGTATATTTAATCATATAACGTATTACAATAAGCCTTAATAAGTCATTTGGATCTCCAACAGGACTTAAAAACTCATTTCGCACTAAAACAAATTCATTATCTCTAGTTTTACGAAAATCGAGACTTTAAAGAGCTTTTTTGGCTCCAAAGTGACTCGATCAAAGTTCTTTTAATCCCAAAAGTGCATTTAATCATATAATATATTATTATAAGTCGTAGGGACTCATTTGGAGCTCAAACAAGGCTTCAAAACTCACATCATGCAAAAACTAAGTCGTTATAAATAATTTTTCCCAAATCGTGCCTTTTAAGGGCTTTTTTTTGCTCCGAAGTGACTATATCAGAGTTGTTTTGATCTGAAATGATTAGTTGATCATATATTATATTATAATAAGTCTTAGGGACTCATTTGGAGCTCCAGCAAGCCGTAAAAACTAATTTGGTGCCAAAACAAAGTCATTGTCACTAGGTTTACTGAAATCGAGCCTTTGAAGGGCTTTTTTGGCTCCAAAGTCGCAGGGGCTCATTTGGAAAACCAACAAGCCTTCAAAACTCACATCGTGCAAAAACTAAGTCCTTATAACTAGTTTTGCCTAAATCATAGGTTTTAAGGGCTTTTTTTCTGCTCCGAAGTGACTCTAGGAAAGTTGGGTTGATCCCAAATGTTGATTTAATCATATAATGTATTATAATAAGTCTTAGGGAGCCATTTTGAGCTCCAACGAGCCATAAAAACTCATTTTGCGCTAAAACAATGTCATTATCAGTAGTTTTGCGGAAATCGAGAATTTAAAAGGTTTTTTTTGGTGCCAAAGTGAATCTGGCAAATTAGTTTTGATCTGAAATACATATTTAAACGTATAATATCTTATTATAACTCTTAGGGACTCATTTTGGAACTCTGAAAAACCTTAAAAATTCACATCGTGCAAAAACTAAGTCCTTATAACTAGTTTTGCCGAAAACAATATTTTAAAGGGCTTTTTTTCACCGAAGTGACTTTAGGAAATTTTTTTGATCCCAAATGTGAATTTATTCATATAATGTATTATAATAAGTTTTAAGGAGTCATTTGGAGCTCCAACAAGAGTTAAAAACTCACTTCGCGCTAAAACAAAGATATTATCACTAGTTTTAACGGAAATCGATCCTTTAAAGAGCTTTTTTGGCTCCAAAGTGACTCTAGCAAATTATTTTGTCCCGAATGTATATTTAAACATATAATATCTTATAATAACTCTTAAGGACTCATTTGGAGCTCCAACAAACCTTAAAAACTCACATCGCGCAAAAACTAAGTCGTTATAACTAGTTTTGCCTAAATCGAGCCTTTAAAGGCATTTTTTAGATCTGAAGTAACTCTACGAAAGTTGTTTTGAACCCAAATGTGCATTTAATCATATAACGTATTACAATAAGCCTTAATAAGTCATTTGGATCTCCAACAGGACTTAAAAACTCATTTCGTACTAAAACAAATTCATTATCTCTAGTTTTACGGAAATCGAGACTTTAAAGAGCTTTTTTGGCTCCGAAGTGACTTGATCAAAGTTGTTTTGATGCCAAAAGTGCATTTAATCATATAATATATTATTATAAGTCGTAGGGACTCATTTTGAGCTCAAACAAGGCTTCAAAACTCACATCATGCAAAAACTAAGTCGTTATAACTAATTTTTCCAAAATCGTGCATTTTAAGGGCTTTTTTTGCTCCGAAGTGACTATATCAAAGTTGTTTTGATCCAAAATGAGTATTTGATCATATATTAAATTATAATAAGTCTTAGGGACTCATTTGGAGCTCTAGCAAGCCGTAAAAACTCATTTCGTGCCAAAACAAAGTCATTATCACTTGGTTTACTGAAATCGAGCCTTTGAAGGGCTTTTTTGGCTCCAAAGTCACAGGGACTCATTTGGAAACGCAACAAGCCTTCAAAACTCATATTGTGCAAAAACTAAGTCCTTATAACTAGTTTTGCCTAAATCATGCGTTTTAAGGGCTTTTTTAGCTCCGAAGTGACTCTAGGAAAGTTAGTTTGATCCCAAATGTGGATTTAATCATATAATGTATTATAATAAGTCTTACGGAGTCATTTGGAGCTCCAACAAGCCACAAAAACTCATTTTGCGCTAAAACAATGTCATTATCACTGGTTTTCGGAAATCGAGGCTTTAAAGGGTTTTTTTGGTGCCAAAGTGAATCTAGCAAATTAGTTTTGATTTGAAATACATATTTAAACATATAATATCTTATAACAAGTCTTAGGGACTCATTTTTGAGCCCCGAAAAACCTTAAAAATTCACATCGTGCAAAAACTAAGTCCTTATAACTAGTTTTGCCGAAATCGATATTTTAAAGGGCGTTTTTGGCACCGAAGTGACATTAGGAAATTGTTTTGATCCCAAATGTGCATTTAATCATATAATGTATTATAATAAGTCTTAAGGAGTAATTTGGAGCTCCAACAAGAGTTAAAAACTCACTTCGCGCTAAAACAAAGTCATTATCACTAGTTTTAACGGAAATCGATACTTTAAATAGCTTTTTTGGCTCCAAAGTGACTCTAGCAAATTATTTTGTCCCGAATGTATATTTAAACATATAATATCTTATAATAAGTCTTAAGGACTCATTTAGAGCTCCAACAAACCTTAAAAACTCGCAAAAACTAAGTCGTTATAACTAGTTTTGCCTAAATCGAGCCTTTAAATGCATTTTTTGGATCTGAAGTGACTCTACGAAAGTTGTTTTGATCCCAAATGTGTATTTAATCATATAATGTATTACAATAAGCCTTAATAAGTCATTTGGAGCTCCAACGGGACTTAAAAACTCATTTCGCGCTAAAACAAATTCATTATCACTAGTTTTACGGAAATCGAGACTTTAAAGGGCTTTTTTGGCCCCGAAGTAACTCGATCAAAGTTGTTTTGATCCCAAAAGTGCATTTAATCATATAATACATTATTATAAGTCGTAGGGACTCATTTGGAGCTCAAACAAGGCTTCAAAACTCACATCATGCAAAAACTACCTCGTATAACTAATTTTTCCCAAATCGTGCCTTTTAAGGGACTCATTTGTAGCTTCAGCAAGACGTAAAAACTCATTTCGTGCCAAAACAAATTCATTGTCACTAGGTTTACTAAAATCGAGCCTTTGAAGGGATTTTTTGGCTCCAAAGTCGCAGGGACTCATTGGGAAACCCAACAAGCCTTCAAAACTCACATCGTGCAAAAACTAATTCCTTATAACTAGTTTTGCCTAAATCATGCATTTTAAGGGCTTTTTTGGCTTTGAAGTGACTCTAGGAAAGTTGGTTTTATCCCAAATGTGGATTTAATCATATAATGTATTGTAATAAGTCTTAGGGAGTCATTTGGAGCTCCAACAAGCCTTAAAAACTCATTTTGCACTAAAACAATGTCATTATCACTAGTTTTGCAGAAATCGAGCCTTTAAAGGGTTTTTTGGTGCCAAAGTGAATCTAGCAAATTAGTTTTCATCCGAAATACATATTTAAATGTATAATATCTTATAATAAGTCTTAGGGACTCATTTTGGAGTTCCGAATAACCTTAAAAATTCACATCTTGCAAGAACTAAGTCCTTATAACTAGTTTTGCCGAAATCGATATTTTAAAGGGCTTTTTTGGCACCGAAGTGACTTTAGGAAATTAGTTTGATCCCAAATGTGCATTTAATCATATAATGTATTATGATAAGTCTTAAGGAGTTATTTGGAGCTCCAACAAGAGTTAAAAACTTACTTTGCGCTAAAACAAAGTCATTATCACTAGTTTTAACGGAAATCGATCCTTTAAAGAGCTTTTTTAGCCCCAAAGTGACTCTAGCAAATTATTTTGTCCCGAATGTACATTTAAACATATAATATATTATAAGAAGTCTTAAGGACTCATTTGCAGCTCCAACAAACCTTAAAAACTCACATCGCGCAAAATCTAAGTCGTTATTGTTAGAATAGTGCCCAAAAAGGAGACTATTTTTATGATTTTGAACTTGCTGATTAATAAAATAAAAGAAATTTTTCATGAATTGTTTGAGACTTTATTTTATTTATGAATATTCATCAATATCCATAAAATATTATGTAACTGAAATTCTAGTATATAAGTTTGTTATATATATAGGATTAGAATTTTGGTTAAATAAATCAAAAAGGAGGTATTTTGTTTAAATCCTAATTAGATTAGGATTTACACAAACTTATTTGAATAGGGATAGTTATCCTATTTGAAGTAGGATTTGAAATAACTCATCCTTATTAATTATCTAAGGGTTAGATAATTATCTATTTTGGATATTTAAATAGAATTAGATTCTATTTAGGATTTAAAATAAATTATATATATATAATATAATACAAGTTAGAATCACAACTAGTTATTTGAAAAAGTTGCCGATTAGTTTTGAAATTCGTATATACGAATATATATATATATATATATAATTATATTAAGATATATATATATATATATATATATATGAAAGTTTAAAATCGCAACTTATTTTTAAAAAGGCAGCCGAACTTTTTCTTTCTAACCGATTATATATATACGATTATAATATATATATATATATTTATATATAATTAAAATATAATTTTAATATATCCAAAATAAATAATAATAGGTATTAGTTTGAATTCAAGTAGGACTTGGAGTGTACCTATTAAACACCTCCTTATTTTCTCTATAAATAGGACCCTATTCTAGAGAGAAAAACCTAATTTTTGCTACACCAAGCATACAAGCTCATAAGCCTTCTTGAGAGATTTTCTAGAGAGAGAAGCTCCCCCTATAATTATTCCTATAGCCTAATTATACACTAAAGTAGTGTGTGTGAGAAAAATTAGAGTGAGCCCACACTCTCGTCTCTTCCCGATCCGGAGGCACGGTTTGGAAGATTGTGGTATCGGTAAAGCAAGGATTCCCAAAGGCCGATAAGTTCGTTTCGAGCGTTCTCTTAGCCCAACCTTGGCGGTCTCGAAACGCACGGCGTGAAGAGAAGAAGTCAATCACTAGAATCTTCTTGGTAAAATTCTTAATCTCTAGAATTTATCTATGAAATAAATTTTTTGCTTATTTGTATGCTTGTTTGCTTTTCTAATAAAATTATGAAAAGATCCTTGTTCTATGTTCTTGATGGTTTGATCAAAGTGTTTGATTATAAATTTTAGAATACCATGTTTCCGCCTTACATAGAACTTTTACGTATTATTGCAAATTTTTTCCAACAGTTATAACTAGTTTTGTCTAAATCGAGCCTTTAGAGGCATTTTTTAGATCTAAAGTGCCTCTACGAAAGTTGTTTTGATGACAAATGTGCATTTAATCATATAACGTGTTACAATAAGTCTTAAGAAGTCATTTCGAGCTCCAACAGGCCTTAAAAACTCATTTCGCGCTAAAACAAATTCATTATCACTAGTTTTACAGAAATCGAGACTTTAAAGGGCTTTTTTGGCTCCGAAGTGACTCGATCAAAGTTGTTTTGATCCCAAAAGTGCATTTAATCATATAATATATTATTATAAGTCGTAGGGACTCATTTGGAGCTGAAAGAAGGCTTCAAAACTCACATCATGCAAAAACTAAGTCGTTATAACTAATTTTTCCTAAATCGTGCCTTTTAAGGGCTTTTTTTGCTCCGAAGTGACTATTTTAAAGTTGTTTTGATCCGAAATGAGTATTTGACAATATATTATATTATAATAAGTCTTAGGGACTCATTTGGAGCTCCAACAAGCCGTAAAAACTCATTTCGCGCCAAAACAAAGTCATTGTCACTAGGTTTACTGAAATCGAGCCTTTGAAGGGCTTTTTCGGCTCTAAAGTCGCAGGGACTCATTTGGAAACCCAACAAGCCTTCAAAACTCACATCGTGCAAAAACAAAGTCCTTATAACTAGTTTTGCCTAAATCATGCATTTTAAGGGCTTTTTGGGCTCCGAAGTGACTCGAGGAAAGTTGGTTTGATCCCAAAAGTGGATTTAATCATATAATGTATTATAATAAGTCTTAAGGAGTCAATTGAAGCTCCAACATGCCTTAAAAACTCATTTTGCGCTAAAACAATGTCATTATCACTAGTTTTGCGGAAATCGAGCCTTTAAAGGGTTTTTTTGGTGCCAAAGTGAATCTAGCAAATTAGTTTTGATCCGAAATACATATTTAAATGTATAATAACTTATAATAAGTCTTAGGGACTCATTTTGGAGTTCCGAAAAACCTTAAAGATTTACATCTTGCAAGAACTAAGTCCTTATAACTAGTTTTGCCGAAATCGATATTTTAAAGGGCTTTTTTGGCACCGAAGTGACTGAAGGAAATTATTTTGATCCCAAGTGTGTATTTAATCATATAATGTATTATAATAAGTCTTAAGGAGTCATTTGGAGCTCCAACAAGAGTTAAAAACTTACTTTGCGCCAAACAAAGTCATTATCACTAGTTTTAACGGAAATCGATCCTTTAAAGAGCTTTTTTGGCCCCAAAATGACTCTAGCAAATTATTTTGTCCCGAATGTATATTTAAACATATAATATCTTATAATAAGTCTTAAGGACTCATTTGGAGCTCCAACAAACCTTAAAAACTCATATCGCGCAAAATCTAAGTCGTTATAACTAGTTTTGCCTAAATCGAGCCTTTAAAGGCATTTTTTGGATCTGAAGTGACTCTACGAAAGTTGTTTTTATCCCAAATGTGCATTTAATCATATAACGTATTACAATAAGCCTTAATGAGTCATTTGGAGCTCCGACAAGACTTAAAAACTCATTTCGCGCTAAAACAAATTCATTATCACTAGTTTTACGGAAATCGAGACTTTAAAGAGCTTTTTTGGCTCCGAAGTACCTCGATCAAAGTTGTTTTGATCCCAAAAGTGCATTTAATCATAAAATATATTATTATAACTCGTAGGGACTCATTCGGAGCTCAAACATGGCTTCAAAACTCACATCATGCAAAAACTAAGTCGTTATAACTAATTTTTCCCAAATCGTCCCTTCTAAGGGCTTTTTTTGCTCCGAAGTGACTATATCAAAGTTGTTTTGTTCCGAAATGAGTATTTGATCATATATTATATTATAATAAGTCTTAGGGACTCATTTGGAGCTCCAGCAAGCCGTAAAAACTCATTCGGTGCCAAAACAAAGTCATTGTCACTAGGTTTACAGAATTCGAGCCTTTGAAGGGCTTTTTTGGCTCCAAAGTCGCAGGGACTCATTTGGAAACCCAACAAGCCTTCAAAACTAACATCGTGCAAAAACAAAGCCCTTATAACTAGTTTTGCCTAAATCATGCGTTTTAAGGGCTTTTTGGGCTCCGAAGCGACTCTAGGAAAGTTTGTTTGATCCCAAATGTGGATTTAATCATATAATGTATTATAATAAGTCTTAGGGAGTCATTTGGAGCTCCAACAAGCCACAAAAACTCATTTTGCGCTAAAACAATGTCATTATCACTAGTTTTACGGAAATCGAGGCTTTAAAGGGTTTTTTTGGTGCTAAAGTGAATCTAGCAAATTAGTTTTGATCCGAAATACATATTTAAACGTATAATATCTTATAATAAGTCTTAGGGACTCATTTTGGAGCTCCGAATATCCTTAAAAATTCACATCGTGCAAAAACTAAGTCCTCATAACTAGTTTTGCCGAAATCGATATTTTAAAGGGCTTTTTTGGCACCGAAGTGACTTTAGGAAATTATTTTGATCCCAATGTGCATTTAATCATATTATGTATTATAATAAGTCTTAAGGAGTCATTTCGAGCTCCAACAAGAGTTAAAAACTCACTTCGCGCTAAAACATAGTCATTATCACTAGTTTTAACGGAAATCGATCCTTTAAAGAGCTTTTTTAGCTCCAAAGTGACTCTAGCAAATTATTTTGTCCCGAATGTATATTTAAACATATAATATCTTATAATAAGTCTTAAGGACTCATTGTCACTAGGTTTACTGAAATCGAGCCTTTGAAGGGCTTTTTTGGCTCCAAAGTTGCAGGGACTCATTTGAAAACCCAACAAGCCTTCAAAACTCACATCGTGCAAAAACTAAGTCCTTATAACTAGTTTTGCCTAAATCATGCGTTTTAAGGGCTTTTTTGGCTCCGAAGTGACTCTAGGAAAGTTGGTTTGATCCCAAATGTGGATTTAATCATATAATGTATTGTAATAAGTCTTAGAAAGTGATTTAGATCTCCAACAAGCCTTAAAAACTCATTTTGCGCTAAAACAATGTCATAATCACTAGTTTTGCGGAAATCGAGCCTTTAAAAGGTTTTTTTTGGTGCCATAGTTAATCTAGCAAATTAGTTTTGATCTAAAATACATATTTAAACGTATAATATCTTATAATAAGTCTTAGGGACTCATTTTGGAGCTTTGAAAAACCTTAAAAATTCACATCGTGCAAAAACTAAGTCCTTATAACTAGTTTTGCCGAAATCGATATTTTATAGGGCTTTTTTGGCACCGAAGTGACTTTAGGAAATTGTTTTGATCCCAAATGTGCATTTAATCATATAATGTATTATAATAAGTCTTAAGGAGTCATTTGGAGCTCCAACAAGAGTTAAAAACTCACTTCGCGCTAAAACAAAATCATTATCACTAGTTTTAACGGAAATCGATCCATTAAATAGCTTTTTTTGCTCCAAAGTGACTCTAGCAAATTATTTTGTCGTGAATGTATATTTAAACATATAATATCTTATAATAAGTCTTAAGGACTCATTTGGAGCTGCAACAAACCTTAAAAACTCACATCGCGCCAAAACTAAGTCGTTATAACTAGTTTTGGCTAAATCGAGCCTTTAAAGGATTTTTTGGAGCTGAAGTGACTCTACGAACTTAAAAGGCACGATTTAGAAAAATTAGTTATAACTACTTAGTTTTTGCATAATGTGAGTTTTGAAGCCTTGTTTGAGCTCCAAATGAGTCCATACGACTTATAATAATATATTTTATGATTAACTGCACTTTTGGGATCAAAACAACCTTGATCGAGTCACTTCAAAGCCAAAAAAGCCCTCTAAAGTCTCGATTTCCGTAAAACTAGTAATAATGAATTTGTTTTAGCGCGAAATGAGTTTTTAAGGCTTGTTAGAGCTCCAAATGACTTCTTAAGACTTATTGTAATACGTTATATGATTAAATGCACATTTGGGATTAAAAAAACTTTCGTAGAGTCACTTCAGATCCAAAAAATGCCTTTAAAGGCTCGATTTAGGCAAAACTAGTTATAACGACTTAGTTTTGGCGCGATGTGAGTTTTTAAGGTTTGTTGGAGCTCCAAATGAGTCCTTAAGACTTATCATAATATATTATATGTTTAAATATACATTCGGGACAAAATAATTTGCTAGAGTCACTGTGGAGCCCAAAAAGCTCTTTAAAGGATCAATTTCCATTAAAACTAGTGATAATGACTTTGTTTTAGCGCGAAGTGAGTTTTTAACTCTTGTTGGAGCTCTAAAGGACTCCTTAAGACTTATTATAATACATTATATGATTAAATGCACATTTGGGATCAAAAAAATTTCCTAAAGTCACTTCGGTGCCAAAAAAGCCCTTTAAAATATCGATTTCGGCAAAACTAGTTATAAGGATTTAGTTTTTGGACGATGTGAATTTTTAAAGTTTTTCGGAGCTCCAAAATGAGTCCCAAAGACTTATTATAAGATATTATATGTTTAAATATGTATTTCGGATCAAAACTAATTTGCTAGAGTCACTTTGGCACAAAAAAAAAAACCCTTTAAAGGCTCGATTTCTGCAAAACTAGTGATAATGACATTGTTTTAGCGCAAAATGAGTTTTTAAGGCTTGTTGGAGCTCCAAATGACTCCCTAAGACTTATTATAATACATTATATGATTAAATCCACATTTGGGATCAAACCAACTTTCCTAGCGTCACTTCGGAGCCAAAAAAGCCCTTAAAACGCATGATTTAAGCAAAACTAGTTATAAGGACTTTGTTTTTGCACGATGTGAGTTTTGAAGGCTTGTTGGGTTTCCAAATGAGTCCCTGCGACATTGGAGCCAAAAAATCCCTTCAAAGGCTCGATTTCAGTAAACCTAGTGACAATGACTTTGTTTTGGCGCGAAATGAGTTTTTACGGCTTGTTGGAGCTCCAAATGAGTCCCTAAGACTTATTATAATATAATATATTGTCAAATACTCATTTCAGATCAAAACAACTTTAAAATAGTCACTTCAGAGCAAAAAAAAAGCCCTTAAAAGGCACGATCTAGGAAAAATTAGTTATAACGACTTAGTTTTTGCATGATGTGAGTTTTGAAGCCTTGTTTGAGCTCCAAATGAGTCCCTACGACTTATAAATATATTATATGATTAAATGCACTTATGGGATCAAAACAACTTTGATCGACTCACTTCGGAGCCAAAAAAGCCCTTTGAAGTCTCGATTTCTGTAAAACTAGTGATAATGAATTTGTTTTAGCGCGAAATGCGTTTTTAAGGCTTGTTGGAGCTCCAAATGACTTCTTAAGATTTATTGTAATACGTTATATGATTAAATGCACATTTGGGATCAAAACAACTTTCGTAGAGTCACTTCAGATCCAGAAAACGCCTCTAAAGGCTCGATTTAGGCAAAACTAGATATAACGACTTAGTTTTTCGCGATGTGAGTTTTTAAGGTTTGTTGGAGCTCCAAATGAGTCCTTAAGAGTTATTATAAGATATTATATGTTTAAATATACATTCGGGACAAAATAATTTGCTAGAGTCACTTTGGAGCCAAAAAAGCTCTTTAAAGTATCGATTTCCGTTAAAACTAGTGATAATGACTTTGTTTTAGCGCAAAGTAAGTTTTTAACTCTTGTTGGAGCTACAAATGACTCCTTAAGACTTATTATAATACATTATATGATTAAATGCACTTATGGGATCAAAACAACTTTGATCGACTCACTTCGGAGCCAAAAAAGCCCTTTAAAGTCTCGATTTCTGTAAAACTAGTGATAATGAATTTGTTTTAGCGCGAAATGAGTTTTTAAGGCTTGTTGGAGCTCCAAATGACTTCTTAAGATTTAATGTAATACGTTATATGATTAAATGCACATTTGGGATCAAAACAACTTTCGTAGAGTCACTTCAGATCCAAAAAACGCCTCTAAAGGCTCGATTTAGGCAAAACTAGATATAACGACTTAGTTTTTGCGCGATGTGAGTTTTTAAGGTTTGTTGGAGCTCCAAATGAGTCCTTAAGACTTATTATAAGATATTAAATATACATTCGGGACAAAATAATTTGCTAGAGTCACTTTGGAGCCAAAAAAGCTCTTTAAAGTATCGATTTCCGTTAAAACTAGTGATAATGACTTTGTTTTAGCGCGAAGTAAGTTTTTAACTCTTGTTGGAGCTACAAATGACTCCTTAAGACTTATTATAATACATTATATGATTAAATGCTCATTTGGGATGAAAAAAATGTCCGAAAGTCACTTCGGTGCTGTCACGACCCGCCCGGAACGGGCCGCGACCCTTTTTCCGTTCATAAACCATGCTTATATATCATTTTAGAATATTATAAATTCAAAGATGGGAAAATAATAATTATAAAATATGGTCATGACCATTTTAAGACTTTAAAAGACATAATACATAATTAATGTCCAAAATACGGCGGAATTAAAACTTTTCTCTTTCTGTCAAGAGAATCAAAATAACTTAAATATGCTGGGTGCCGGCATTCCATGCCATTCACAGGTCAGGTCCATATGTACATTCACCGGCTCTCTCGACTTTCATCCGCCGTCTTACTCTATTTTCGGTCGCTTACCTGTGTCTACAACACAAGAAACACCTAATGAGATTTTACTCAGTAAGTGGAAGTCTATCTACCCTATTCGTAATGCACGTGAGAACATATCATTATGCAACATACAAATAGGATCTAACTGTCTCATACCAGTAGACCCTTACACTTAAGGTAAACGCCATTGTACATACATTCTCTTTCTTTCTTAATTAAATTTACATCTCAGCTGGTTCAATCCAGATTCTTGATGCTTCTATATTTGTCTTAGCTGGTTCAATCCAGATTCTTGACATTATTTAGATTTATCTGGGATCCACTAATGGCTACTGCAATCATAAGGCGGCAGTCGGGAATGGGCCGAATTCCCGACCATAAACTCCATAGGTGTTGGGGACAACTCACCGCAAACACATATGCCCGGGACGTACCACCGTCAGCCATCGGGAGTATCTGGCGGTGCCATCGATAATTTCACGTTTTATGCAGTTTTATTCACGTAATCATTCTTCAAGTGGTTTATTATTTCACGAGGGACATAAAGTCCTTTCGGAGATTTACCCACTCCACACGAGCAGGCCTTAGCATTAAAACCTTATATTTAATCCACATTCATAACTCCAAGCAATTATCATAATATGGGGTTCGGGGCATCTCATTCATTTTCAGTTAGCTTAAGCGGGTAAAACCCATCTAACTTTTTAATTAACGAGGGCGTTGGACCCATTATCTGTTGTAAACTTTTCATCTTTACCCGGGTTCGGCCTAGTATCTAATTATCGTCGGACAATCAAGCATATCAAGAAAACATAAACAAGACGATAATTAATTATTACAACCCGAGGCATAAAATACACAATAACAATCATGAGTAAAACATCTTCGTTCTTGTGTCGTAGGTGCCGATTCCACTTACAGTTGCCGAATCGGGGGTTCGGTTGTCTTGATCTTGTCTTTGAATTTTCCGAGCCCGTAACGGTTACTATTCCCTTAAAATAAACCTATTTAGTTAGATTTTAAACTTTGAGTTTAAGCAAAGTTTTCCTTGAAAAAAATAAAAAAAAATTTTACACTAGATCCTTAGAACTTAGGGACTTGCTTGATTAAGAAAATCACACATCTCTAACTAAACAATATTTTATTTTCCTAATTTGACTATAAAACTGTGTATTTTTCAGTTTCGTCGACTGTTACAAGAATATTCGTAAGATATTCATCAAGCATTCAAAAATTACAAAACTGATTGTATTTGAAATTAAATTTAAAGATCTTTCAATACAGTGGTTGCTTGCATGGTTTTTACTCTTTTGTATTTTTCAAAAACAGCCCGAAATATAGGATCTCCAGATTCTTTTCTCTATACAAGGCAGATTATGGACCTAACTTTGAATATTTCTACTTAATTCTAGAAAAATATTTTTTTATGTGATTCTCTTTTCAGTAAAAAGGTAAAAAAATCTAGTTTAAGGATAAAATATAGTTTATATCATGATCCTGACATAACATACTCGAAAATACGATTAAATAAATTACATCTAGTTTCTAAGGCAAATTCTAAGTCTTAACTTTGAGAAATTCTAAATAATTCTAGAAAAATAATTTTGATGTGATTCTTCTTCGTATAGAAATCTACAAGAGTCTAGTTTTAGGTAAAAATAGGAAATATAACAATGCATGACGTTACCTCGTCAGAATTCAATGTGTACAGAAATTGGTCGAGATTTTACTCTAAGTATTGTTTAAACACATTCTTTATCAACTTTCTTTAAAACTCTCATGCATGCAACCATACAACAAAAGTCTAAGAATTTGTCATCTTTTTTCATTCTACATCAACTATAAATACAAACTAAAACATTGAACATCAAGCTAAATCAAGTTCTTGATCAAACAATTATAAACATGTACTCTAATTAAGAAACCCTATCATATAATCATATCATTTCTTTAATAAACAATATCCCAAAATCTCCTAACATGGAACTAAGTAGATGAAGAAAAGAGAGGAGGTATTGTTTTCTTACCAATAGTAAGCTTGAACTTCAAGAATAAGTCAAGTCTTTCTTCTCTCTCTCTCTTTTTTATTTTATTTTTTTTTTCTTCTTTCTTTCTTCTTCTTTCTCTCTTTTCCTTTCTTTCTTTTTCTCTACTCTCCTCTCTCTCTTTTCTGCTTGGAGGTCGGATTTTGGCTGAAGTGAATGAGGATTTACACACTACCACTTGTTTTCACCAAAGCTAGCCTAGTTTTTAACTAAAAATCAAGCCATTTGTCACTTAATGATCATGCATGGTGACAACTCCGAAAATGTAGTCAACTTAGGGCTTAATGGTTGACAACTCAACCTTCACATGCAGAAAATTCGAGCTAGCTTCAGCCCTTACTCTCCCTAAAATCAAAATTCCCATTTTGCCCCCGACTAACACGTTTTATTGCGTTTTAGTCCCTCTCTTTAGAACTATCCATTTTAAGGCCCTATTTGGAAAAATATGATTATATTCCACTAATATATACTAAAATAAGCTATACTGAAAATTTTTAGAATTTTACGAACCTGTTTGCTATTTTTTCGGAGTTTTCCCGCTTAACACCGAAAAGGTCATATTTCGCCGAATTTGCCCTAAATAGGCATCAGAATGACCTCAACCTTTCAAAATGACTTTAGAACATCAATAACTATGATATTAGGTCTCAAAAGACCAATTCATGACTTATTTTGAGCACTTTTATTTTTGGGCCAAAAGTGCATTTTTTGAAAGTTATGGGCACTGTTTGAAAACTCGAGCCGTTGAACAATTTCAACCGTTCAAAGTTCATTTACGGCATTCATTACTCAAAATAAGTAATTATAATCGCCTGAGAGACATTTCCGATAAACTTTAAAAAATTACCGATTTGCCCTACGAAGCGTAATTGAATTTTCCGGGATTGACAGGTGCCAAAAAAACCCTTTAAAATATCGATTTCGGCAAAACCAGTTATAAGGACGTAGTTTTTGCACGATGTGAATTTTTAAGGTTTTTTGGAGCTCTAAAATGAGTCCCTAAGACTTATTATAAGATATTATACGTTTAAATATGTATTTCGGATCAAAACTAATTTGCTAGATTCACTTTGGCACCAAAAAAACCCTTTAAAGGCTCGATTTCTGCAAAACTAGTGATAATGACATTGTTTTAGCGCAAAATGAGTTTTTAAGGCTTGTTGCAGCTCCAAATGAGTCCCTAAGACTTATTATAATACATTATATGGTTAAATCCACATTTGGGATCAAACCAACTTTCCTAGAGTCACTTCGGAGCCAAAAAAGCCCTTAAAACGCATGATTTAGCCAAAACTAGTTATAAGGACTTAGTTTTTGCACGATGTGAGTTTTGAAGGCTTGTTGGGTTTCCAAATGAGTCCCTGCGACATTGGAGCCAAAAAATCCCTTCAAAGGCTCGATTTCAGTAAACCTAGTGACAATGACTTTGTTTTGGCACGAAATGAGTTTTTACGGCTTGCTGGAGCTCCAAATGAGTCCCTAAGACTTATTATAATATAATATATTGTCAAATACTCATTTCGGATCAAAACAACTTTAAAATAGTCACTTCGGAGCAAAAAAAATGCCCTTAGAAGGCACGATCTAGGAAAAATTAGTTATAACGACTTAGTTTTTGCATGATGTGAGTTTTGAAGCCTTGTTTGAGCTCCAAATGAGTCCCTACGACTTATAAATATATTATATGATTAAATGCACTTATGGGATCAAAACAACTTTGATCGACTCACTTCGGAGCCAAAAAAGCCCCTTAAAGTCTCGATTTCCGTAAAACTAGTGATAATGAATTTGTTTTAGCGCGAAATGAGTTTTTAAGGCTTGTTGGAGCTCCAAATGACTTCTTAAGACTTATTGTAATACGTTATATGATTAAATGCACATTTGGGATCGAAAGAACTTTCGTAGAGTCACTTCAGATCCAAAAAATGCCTTTAAAGGCTCGATTTAGGCAAAACTAGTTATAACGACTTAGTTTTGGCGCGATGTGAGTTTTTAGGGTTTGTTTGAGCTCCAAATGAGTCCTTAAGACTTATTATAATATATTATATGTTTAAATAGACATCCGGGACTAAATAATTTGCTAGAGTCACTGTGGAGCCAAAAAAGCTCTTTAAAGGATCGATTTCCATTAAAACTAGTGATAATGACTTTGTTTTAGCGCGAAGTGAGTTTTTTACTCTTGTTGGAGCTCCAAAGGACTCATTAAGACTTATTATAATACATTATATGATTAAATGCACATTTGGGATCAAAAAAATTTCCTAAAGTCACTTCGGTGCCAAAAAAGCCCTTTAAAATATCGATTTCGGCAAAACTAGTTATAAGGACTTAGTTTTTGCACGATGTGAATTTTGTTCGGAGCTCCAAAATGAGTCCGTAAGACTTATTATAAGATATTACACATTTAAATATGTATTTCGGATCAAAAATAATTTGCTAGATTCACTTTGGCAACAAAAAAACCCTTTAAAGGCTCGATTTCCGCAAAACTAGTGATAATGACATTGTTTTAGCGCAAAATGAGTTTTTAAGGCTGGTTGGAGCTCCAAATGACTCCCTAAGACTTATTATAATACATTATATGGTTAAATCCACATTTGGGATCAAACCAACTTTCCTAGAGTCACTTCGGAGCCAAAAAAGCCCTTAAAACGCATGATTTAGGCAAAACTAGTTATAAGGACTTAGTTTTTGCACGATGTGAGTTTTCAAGGCTTGTTGGGTTTCCAAATGAGTCCCTGTGACATTGGAGCCAAAAAAATCCCTTTAAAGGCTCGATTTTAGTAAACCTAGTGACAATGGCTTTGTTTTGGCGCGAAATGAGTTTTTACGGCTTGCTGGAGCTCCAAATGAGTCCCTAAGACTTATTATAATATAATATATTGTCAAATACTCATTTCGGATCAAAACAACTTTAAAATAGTCACTTCGGAGAAAAAAAAAAAGCCCTTAAAAGGAACGATCTAGGAAAAATTAGTTATAACGACTTAGTTTTTGCATGATGTGAGTTTTGAAGCCTTGTTTGAGCTCCAAATGAGTCCCTACGACTTATAAATATATTATATGATTAAATGCACTTATGGGATCAAAACAACTTTGATCGACTCACTTCAGAGCCAAAAAAGCCTTGGAGGTTGGATTTTGGCTGAAGTGAATGAGGATTTACACTCTGCCACTTGTTTTCACCAAAGCTAGCCTAGTTTTTAACTAAAAATCAAGCCATTTGTCACTTAATTCTCATGCATGGTGACAACTCCGAAAATGGAGTCAACTTAGGGCTTAATGGTTGACAACTCAACCTTCACATGCAGAAAATTCGAGCTAGCTTCAGCCCTTGCTCTCCCTAAATTCAAAATTCCCATTTTGCCCGCGAGTAATACGTTTTATTGCGTTTTGGTCCCTCTCTTTAGAACTATCATTTTTAAGGCTCTATTTGGAAAACTCTGATTATATTCTTCTAATATATACTAAAATAAGCTATACTGGAAATTTTTAGAATTTTACGAACCTGTTTGCTATTTTTTCGGAGTTTTCCCGCTTAACACCGAAAAGGTGATATTTCGCCGAAATTGCCCTAAATAGGCATCAGAATGACCTCATTTCAAAATGACTTTAGAACATCAATAACTATGATATTAGGTCTCAAAAGACCAATTCATGACTTATTTTGAGCACATTTATTTTTGGGCCAAAAGTGCATTTTTTGAAAGTTATGGGCACTGTTTGAAAACTCGGGCCGTTGAACAATTTCAACCGTTCAAAGTTAATTTACGGCATTCATTACTCAAAATAAGTAATTATAATCGCCTTAGAGACATTTCCGATAAACTTTAAAAAATTACCGTTTTGCCCTACGAAGCGTAATTGAATTTTCCGGGATTGACAGGTGCCAAAAAAATCCTTTAAAATATCGATTTCGGCAAAACAAGTTATAAGGACTTAGTTTTTGCACGATGTGAATTTTTAAGGTTTTTCGGAGCTCCAAAATGAGTCCCTAAGACTTATTATAAGATATCATACGTTTAAATATGTATTTCGGATCAAAACTAATTTGCTAGATTCACTTTGGCACAAAAAAAAAAACCCTTTAAAGGCTCGATTTCCGCAAAACTAGTGATAATGACATTGTTTTAGCGCAAAATGAGTTTTTAAGGCTTGTTGGAGCTCGAAATGACTCCCTAAGACTTATTATAATACATTATATGGTTAAATCCACATTTGGGATCAAACCAACTTTCTTAGAGTCACTTCGGAGCCAAAAAAGCCCTTAAAATGCATGATTTAGGCAAAACTAGTTATAAGGACTTAGTTTTTGCACGATGTGAGTTTTGAAGGCTTGTTGGGTTTCCAAATGAGTCCCTGCGACATTGGAGCCAAAATATCCCGTCAAAGGCTCGATTTCAGTAAACCTACTGACAATGACTTTGTTTTGGCGCGAAATGAGTTTTTACGGCTTGCTGGAGCTCCAAATGAGTCCCTAAGACTTATTATAATATAATATATTGTCAAATACTCATTTCAAATAAAAACAACTTTAAAATAGTCACTTCGGAGCAAAAAAAAGCCCTTAAAAGGCACGATCTAGGAAAAATTAGTTATAACGACTTAGTTTTTGCATGATGTGAGTTTTGAAGCCTTGTTTGAGCTCCAAATGAGTCTACGACTTATAAATATATTATATTTTTAAATGCACTTATGGGATCAAAACGACTTTGATCGACTCACTTCGGAGCCAAAAAAGCCCTTTAAAGTCTCGATTTTCATAAAAATAGTGATAATGAATTTGTTTTAGCGCGAAATGACTTTTTAAGGCTTGTTGGAGCTCCAAATGACTTCTTAAGACTTATTGTAATACCTTATATGATTAAATGCACATTTGGGATCAAAAAAACTTTCGTAGAGTCACTTCAGATCCAAAAAATGCCTTTAAAGGGTCGATTTAGGCAAAACTAGTTATAACGACTTAGTTTTGGCACGATGTGAGTTTTTAAGGTTTGGTGGAGCTCCAAATGAGTCCTTAAGACTTATTATAATATATTATATGTTTAAATATACATTCGGGACAAAATAATTGCTAGAGTCACTGTGGAGCCAAAAAAGCTCTTTAAAGGATCGATTTCCATTAAAACTAGTGATAATGACTTTGTTTTAGCGCGAAGTGAGTTTTAAACTCTTTTTGGAGCTCCGAAGGACTCCTTAAGACTTATTATAATACATTATATGATTAAATACACATTTGGGATTAAAAAAATTTCCTAAAGTCACTTCGGTGCCAAAAAAAGCCCTTTAAAATATCGATTTCGGCAAAACTAGTTATAAGGATATAGTTTTTGCACGATGTTAATTTTTAACGTTTTTCGGAGCTCCAAAATAAGTCTCTAAGACTTATTATAAGATATTATACGTTTAAATATGTATTTCGGTTAAAAACTAATTTGCTAGATTCACTTTGGCACCAAAAAAACCCTTTAAAGGCTCGATTTCCGCAAAACTAGTGATAATGACATTGTTTTAGCTCAAAATGAGTTTTTAAGGCTTGTTGGAGCTCCAAATGACTCCCTAAGACTTATTATAATACATTATATGATTAAATCCATATTTGGGATCAAACCAACTTTCCTAGAGTCACTTCGGAGCCAAAAAAGCCCTTAAAATGCATAATTTAGGCAAAACTAGTTATAAGGACTTAGTTTTTGCATGATGTGAGTTTTGAAGGCTTGTCGAGTTTCCAAATGAGTCTTTGCGACATTGGAGCCAAAAAATCATTTCAAAGGCTCGATTTAAGAAAACCTTTTGACAATGACTTTGTTTTGGCGCGAAATGAGTTTTTACGGCTTGCTGGAGCTCCAAATGAGTCCCTAAGACTTATTATAATATAATATATTGTCAAATACTCATTTCGAATCAAAACAACTTTAAAATAGTCACTTCGGAGCAAAAAAAAAGCCCTTAAAAGGCACGATCTAGGAAAAGTTAGTTATAACGACTTAGTTTTTGCATGATATGAATTTTGAAGCCTTGATTGAGCTCCAAATGAATCCCTATGACTTATAAATATATTATATGATTAAATTCAGTTATGGGATCAAATCAAAACAACTTTGATCGACTCACTTCGGAGCCAAAAAAGCCCTTTAAAGTCTCGATTTTCGTAAAACTAGTGATAAAGAATTTGTTTTAGTGCGAAATGAGTTTTTAAGGCTTGTTGGAGCTCCAAATGACTTCTTAAGACTTATTGTAATACCTTATATGATTAAATGCACATTTGGGATCAAAACAACTTTCGTAGAGTCACTTCAGATCCAAAAAATGCCTCTAAAGGCTCGATTTAGGCAAAACTAGTTATAACGACTTAGTTTTGGCGCGATGTGAGTTTTTAAGGTTTGTTGGAGCTCCAAATGAGTCCTTAAGACTTATTATAATATATTATATGTTTAAATATACATTCGGGACAAAATAATTTGATAGAGTCACTTTGGAGCTAAAAAAGCTCTTTAAAGGATCGATTTCCATTAAAACTAGTGATAATGACTTTGTTTTAGCGCGAAGTGAGTTTTTAACTCTTGTTGGAGCTCCAAATGACTCCTTAAGACTTATTATAATACATTATATGATTAAATGCACATTTGGGATCAAAAAAATTTCCTAAAGTCACTTCAGTGCCAAAAAAGCCCTTTAAAATATCGATTTCGGCAAAACTAGTTATAAGGACATAGTTTTTGCACGATGTGAATTTTTAAGGATTTTCAGAGCTCCAAAATAAGACCCTAAGACATATTATAAGATATTATACATTTAAATATGTATTTCGGATCAAAACTAATTTGCTAGATTCACTTTGGCACCAAAAAAAACCCTTTAAAGGCTCGATTTTCGCAAAACTAGTGATAATGACATTGTTTTAGCGCAAAATGAGTTTTTAAGGCTTGTTTGAGCTCCAAATGACTCCCTAAGACTTATTATAATACATTATATGATTAAATCCACATTTGGGATCAAACCAACTTTCCTAGAGTCACTACGGAGCCAAAAAAAGCCCTTAAAACGCATGATTTAGGTAAAACTAGTTATAAGGACTTAGTTTTTGCACGATGTGAGTTTTGAAGGCTTGTTGGGTTTCCAAATGAGTCCCTGCGACATTGGAGATAAAAAATCACTTCAAAGGCTCGTTTCAGTAAACCTAGTGACAATGACTTTGTTTTGGCGCGAAATGAGTTTTTACGGCTTGCTGGAGCTTCAAATGAGTCCCTAAGACTTATTATAATATAATATATTGTCAAATACTCATTTCGGATCAAAACAACTTTAAAATAGTCACTTCGGAGCAAAAAAAAAGCCCTTAAAAGGCACGATCTAGGAAAAATTAGTTATAACGACTTAGTTTTTGCATGATGTGAGTTTTGAAGCCTTGTTGGAGCTCCAAATGAGTTCTTATGACTTATAAATATATTATATGATTAAATTCACTTATGGGATCAAATCAAAACAACTTTGATCGACTCACTTCGGAGCCAAAAAAGCCCTTTAAAGTCTCGATTTTCGTAAAACTAGTGATAAAGAATTTGTTTTAGTGCGAAATGAGTTTTTAAGGCTTGTTGGAGCTCCAAATGACTTCTTAAGACTTATTGTAATACCTTATATGATTAAATGCACATTTGGGATCAAAACAACTTTCGTAGAGTCACTTCAGATCCAAAAAATGCCTCTAAAGGCTCGATTTAGGCAAAACTAGTTATAACGACTTAGTTTTGGCGCGATGTGAGTTTTTAAGGTTTGTTGGAGCTCCAAATGAGTCCTTAAGACTTATTATAATATATTATATGTTTAAATATACATTCGGGACAAAATAATTTGATAGAGTCACTTTGGAGCTAAAAAAGCTCTTTAAAGGATCGATTTCCATTAAAACTAGTGATAATGACTTTGTTTTAGCGCGAAGTGAGTTTTTAACTCTTGTTGGAGCTCCAAATGACTCCTTAAGACTTATTATAATACATTATATGATTAAATGCACATTTGGGATCAAAAAAATTTCCTAAAGTCACTTCAGTGCCAAAAAAGCCCTTTAAAATATCGATTTCGGCAAAACTAGTTATAAGGACATAGTTTTTGCACGATGTGAATTTTTAAGGATTTTCAGAGCTCCAAAATAAGACCCGAAGACATATTATAAGATATTATACATTTAAATATGTATTTCGGATCAAAACTAATTTGCTAGATTCACTTTGGCACCAAAAAAAACCCTTTAAAGGCTCGATTTTCGCAAAACTAGTGATAATGACATTGTTTTAGCACAAAATGAGTTTTTAAGGCTTGTTTGAGCTCCAAATGACTCCCTAAGACTTATTATAATACATAATATGATTAAATCCACATTTGGGATCAAACCAACTTTCCTAGAGTCACTACGGAGCCAAAAAAAGCCCTTAAAACGCATGATTTAGGTAAAACTAGTTATAAGGACTTAGTTTTTGCACGATGTGAGTTTTGAAGGCTTGTTGGGTTTCCAAATGAGTCCCTGCGACATTGGAGCCAAAAAATCCCTTCAAAGGATCGATTTCAGTAAACCTTGTGACAATGACTTTGTTTTGGCGCGAAATGAGTTTTTACGGCTTGCTGGAGCTCCAAATGAGTCCCTAAGACTTATTATAATATAATATATTGTCAAATACTCATTTCGGATTAAAACAACTTTAAAATAGTCACTTCGGAGCAAAAAAAAGCCCTTAAAAGGCACGATCTAGGAAAAATTAGTTATAACGACTTAGTATTTGCATGATATGAATTTTGAAGCCTTGTTTGAGCTCCAAATGGATCCCTATGACTTATAAATATATTATATGATTAAATTCACTTATGGGAACAAAACAACTTTGATCGACTCACTTCGGAGCCAAAAAAGCCCTTTAAAGTCTCGATTTCCGTAAAACTAGTGATAAAGAATTTGTTTTAGTGCGAAATGAGTTTTTAAGGCTTGTTGGAGCTCCAAATGACTTCTTAAGACTTATTGTAATACCTTATATGATTAAATGCACATTGGGGATCAAAACAACTTTCGTAGAGTCACTTCACATCCAAAAAATGCCTCTAAAGGCTCGATTTAGGCAAAACTAGTTATAACGACTTAGTTTTGGTGCGATGTGAGTTTTTAAGGTTTATTGGAGCTCCAAATGAGTCCTTAAGACTTATTATAATATATTATATGTTTAAATATACATTCGGGACAAAATAATTTGATAGAGTCACTTTGGAGCTAACAAAGCTCTTTAAAGGATCGATTTCCATTAAAACTAGTGATAATGACTTTGTTTTAGCGCGAAGCGAGTCTTTAACTCTTGTTCGAGCTCCAAATGACTCCTTAAGACTTATTATAGTACATTATATGATTAAATGACACATTTGGGATCAAAAAAATTTGCTAAAGTCACTTCAGTGCGAAAAAAGCCCTTTAAAATATCGATTTCGGCAAAAGTAGTTATAAGGACATAGTTTTTGCACGATGTGAATTTTTAAGGATTTTCGGAGCTCCAAAATAAGTCCCTAAGACATATTATAAGATATTATACGTTTAAATATGTATTTCGGATCAAAACTAATTTGCTATATTCACTTTGGCACCAAAAAAACCCTTTAAAGGCTCGATTTCCGAAAAACTAGTGATAATGACATTGTTTTAGCGCAAAATGAGTTTTTAAGGCTTGTTTGAGCTCCAAATGACTCTCTAAGACTTATTATAATACATTATATGATTAAATCCACATTTGGGATCAAACCAACTTTCCTAGAGTCACTACGGAGCCAAAAAAAGCCCTTAAAACGCATGATTTAGGTAAAACTAGTTATAAGGACTTAGTTTTTGCACGATGTGAGTTTTGAAGGCTTGTTGGGTTTCCAAATGAGTCCCTGCGACATTGGAGCTAAAAAATCACTTCAAAGGCTCGTTTCAGTAAACCTAGTGACAATGACTTTGTTTTGGCGCGAAATGAGTTTTTACGGCTTGCTGGAGCTTCAAATGAGTCCCTAAGACTTATTATAATAAAATATATTGTCAAATACTCATTTCGGATCAAAACAACTTTAAAATAGTCACTTCGGAGCAAAAAGAAGCCCTTAAAAGGCACGACCTAGGAAAAATTAGTTATAACGACTTAGTTTTTGCATGATGTGAGTTTTGAAGCCTCGTTGGAGCTCCAAATGAGTCCTTATGACTTATAAATATATTATATGATTAAATTCACTTATGGGATCAAATCAAAACAACTTTGATCGACTCACTTCGGAGCCAAAAAAGCCCTTTAAAGTCTCGATTTTCGTAAAACTAGTGATAAAGAATTTGTTTTAGTGCGAAATGAGTTTTTAAGGCTTGTTGGAGCTCCAAATGACTTCTTAAGACTTATTGTAATACCTTATATGATTAAATGCACATTTGGGATCAAAACAACTTTCGTAGAGTCACTTCAGATCCAAAAAATGCCTCTAAAGGCTCGATTTAGGCAAAACTAGTTATAACGACTTAGTTTTGGCGCGATGTGAGTTTTTAAGGTTTGTTGGAGCTCCAAATGAGTCCTTAAGACTTATTATAATATATTATATGTTTAAATATACATTCGGGACAAAATAATTTGATAGAGTCACTTTGGAGCTAAAAAAGCTCTTTAAAGGATCGATTTCCATTAAAACTAGTGATAATGACTTTGTTTTAGCGCGAAGTGAGTTTTTAACTCTTGTTGGAGCTCCAAATGACTCCTTAAGACTTATTATAATACATTATATGATTAAATGCACATTTGGGATCAAAAAAATTTCCTAAAGTCACTTCAGTGCCAAAAAAGCCCTTTAAAATATCGATTTCGGCAAAACTAGTTATAAGGACATAGTTTTTGCACAATGTTAATTTTTAAGGATTTTCAGAGCTCCAAAATAAGACCCTAAGACATATTATAAGATATTATACATTTAAATATGTATTTCGGATCAAAACTAATTTGCTAGATTCACTTTGGCACCAAAAAAAACCCTTTAAAGGCTCGATTTTCGCAAAACTAGTGATAATGACATTGTTTTAGCACAAAATGAGTTTTTAAGGCTTGTTTGAGCTCCAAATGACTCCCTAAGACTTATTATAATACATAATATGATTAAATCCACATTTGGGATCAAACCAACTTTCCTAGAGTCACTACGGAGCCAAAAAAAGCCCTTAAAACGCATGATTTAGGTAAAACTAGTTATAAGGACTTAGTTTTTGCACGATGTGAGTTTTGAAGGCTTGTTGGGTTTCCAAATGAGTCCCTGCGACATTGGAGCCAAAAAATCCCTTCAAAGGATCGATTTCAGTAAACCTTGTGACAATGACTTTGTTTTGGCGCGAAATGAGTTTTTACGGCTTGCTGGAGCTCCAAATGAGTCCCTAAGACTTATTATAATATAATATATTGTCAAATACTCATTTCGTATCAAAACAACTTTAAAATAGTCACTTCGGAGCAAAAAAAATCCCTTAAAAGGCACGATCTAGGAAAAATTAGTTATAACGACTTAGTTTTTGCGCTCCAAATGAGTCCCTACGACTTATAAATATATTATATGATTAAATGCACTTATGGGATCAAAAAAACTTTGATCGACTCACTTCAGAGCCAAAAAAGCTCTTTAAAGTCTCGATTTCTGTAAAACTAGTTATAATAAATTTGTTTTAGCGCGAAATGAGTTTTTAAGGCTTGTTGGAGATCCAAATGACTTCTTAAGACTTATTGTAATACGTTATATTATTAAATGCACATTTGGGATCAAAACAACTTTCGTAGAGTCACTTCAGATCCAAAAAATGCCTTCAAAGGCTCGATTTAGGCAAAACTAGTTATAACGACTTAGTTTTTGCGCGATGTGAGTTTTTAAAGTTTGTTGGAGCTACAAATGAGTCCTTAAGACTTATTATAAGATATTATATGTTTAAATATACATTCGGGACAAAATAATTTGCTAGAGTCACTTTGGAGCCAAAAAAGCTCTTTAAAGGATCGATTTCCGTTAAAACTAGTGAGAATGACTTTGTTTTAGCGCGAAGTGAGTTTTTAACTCTTGTTGGAGCTCCAAATGACTCCTTAAGAATTATTATAATACATTATACGATTAAATGCACATTTGGGATAAAAAAAATTTCCTGAAGTCACTTCGGTGCCAAAAAAGCCCTTTAAAATATCGATATCGGCAAAACTAGTTATAAGGACATAGTTTTTGCACGATGTGAATTTTTAAGGTTTTTTGGAGCTCCAAAATAAGTCCCTAAGACTTATTGTAAGATATTATACGTTTAAATATGTATTTCATATCAGAACTAATTTGCTAGATTCACTTTGGCACCAAAAAAAACCCTTTACAGGCTCGATTTTCGCAAAACTAGTGATAATAACATTGTTTTAGCGCAAAATGAGTTTTTAAGGCTTGTTGGAGCTCCAAATGACTCCCTAAGACTTATTAAAATACATTATATGATTAAATCCACATTTGGGATCAAACCAACTTTCCTGGAGTCACTTCGGAGCCAAAAAAAAGCCCTTAAAACCCATGATTTAGGCAAAACTAGTTATAAGGACTTAGTTTTTGCACGATGTGAATTTTGAAGGCTTGTTGGGTTTTCAAATGAGTCCCCGCAACTTTGGAGCGAAAAACGCCCTTCAAAGGCTCGATTTCAGTGAACCTAGTGACAATGACTTTGTTTTGGCGCGAAATGAGTTTTTACGGCTTGCTGGAGCTCCAAATGAGTCCCTAAAACTTATTATAATGTAATATATTGTCAAATACTCATTTCGGATCAAAAGAACTTTAAAATAGTCACTTCGGATCAAAAAAAGCCCTTAAAAGGCACGATTTAGGAAAAATTAGTTATAACTACTTAGTTTTTGCATGATGTGAGTTTTAAAGCCTTGTTTGAGCTCCAAATGAGTCCTTACGACTTATAATAATATATTATATGATTAACTGCACTTTTGGGATCAAAACAACTTTGATCGAGTAAATTCGAAGTCAAAAAAGCCATTTAAAGTCTCGATTTCCGTAAAACTAGTGATAATGAATTTGTTTTAGCGCGAAATGAGTTTTTAAGGCTTGTTGGAGCTCCAGATGACTTTTTAAGACTTATTGTAATACGTTATATGATTAAATGCACAGTTGGGATCAAAACAACTTTCGTAGAGTCACTTCAGATCCAAAAAATGCCTTTAAAGGCTAGATTTAGGCAAAACTAGTTATAACGATTTAGTTTTTGCGCGATGTGAGTTTTTAAGGTTTTTTGGAGCTCCAAATGAGTCCATAAGACTTATTATAATATATTATATGTTTAAATATACATTCGGGACAAAATAATTTGCTAGAGTCATTTTGGAGCCAAAAAAGCTCTTTAAAGGATCGATTTCCATTAAAACTAGTGATAAGGACTTTGTTTTAGCGCGAAGTGAGTTTTTAACTCTTGTTGGAGCTCCAAAGGACTCCTTAAGACTTATTATAATACATTATATGATTAAATGCACATTTGGGATCAAAAAAATTTCCTAAAGTCACTTCGGTGCCAAAAAAACCCGTTAAAATATCGATTTCGGCAAAACTTGTTATAAGGACTCAGTTTTTGCACGATGTGAATTTTTAAGGTTCTTTGGAGCTCCAATATGAGTCCCTAAGACTTATTATAAGATATTATACGTTTAAATATGTATTTCGGATCAAAACTAATTTGCTAGATTCACTTTGGCACCAAAAAAAACCCTTTAAAGGCTCGATTTCCGCAAAACTAGTGATAATGACATTGTTTTAGCACAAAATGAGTTTTTAAGGCTTGTTGGAGCTCCAAATGACTCCCTAAGACTCATTAAAATACATTATATGATTAAATCCACATTTGGGATCAAACCAACTTTCCTGGAGTCACTTCGGAGCCAAAAAAAGCCCTTAAAACCCATGATTTAGGCAAAATTAGTTATAAGGACTTAGTTTTTACACGATGTGAGTTTTGAAGGCTTGTTGGGTTTCCAAATGAGTCCCCGCAACTTTGGAGCCAAAAAAGCCCTTCAAAGGCTCGATTTCAGTAAACCTAGTGACAATGACTTTGTTTTGGCGCGAAATGAGTTTTTACGGCTTGCTGGAGCTCCAAGTGAGTCCCTAAGACTTATTATAATGTAATATATTGTCAAATACTCGTTTCGGATCAAAAGAACTTTAAAATAGTCTCTTCGGAGCAAAAAAAGCCCTTAAAAGGCACGATTTATGAAAAATTAGTTATAACTACTTAGTTTTTGCATGATGTGAGTTTTGAAGCCTTGTTTGAGCTCCAAATGAGTCCCTACGACTTATAATAATATATTATATGATTAACTGCACTTTTGGGATCAAATCAACTTTGATCGAGTCAATTCGAAGCCAAAAAAGCCCTTTAAAGTCTCTTCCGTAAAACTAGTGATAATGAATTTGTTTTAGCGCGAAATGAGTTTTTAAGGCTTGTTGGAGCTCCAGATGACTTCTTAAGACTTATTGTAATACGTTATATAATTAAATGCACATTTGGGATCAAAACAACTTTCGTAGAGTCACTTCAGATCCAAAAAATGACTTTAAAGGCTAGATTTAGGCAAAACTAGTTATAACGATTTAGTTTTTGCGCGATGTGAGTTTTTAAGGTTTGTTGGAGCTGTAAATGAGTCCTTGAGACTTATTATAATATATTATATCGTTAAATATACATTCGGGAAAAAATAATTTGCTACTTTGGAGCCAATAAAGCTCTTTAAAGAATCAATTTCCATTAAAACTAGTGATAATGACTTTGTTTTAGCGCAAAGCGCGTTTTTAACTCTTGTTGGAGCTCCAAAGGACTCCTTAAGACTTATTATAATACATTATATGATTAAATGCACATTTGGGATCAAAAAAATTTCCTAAAGTCACTTTGGTACCAAAAAAACCGTTAAAATATCGATTTCGGCAAAACTAGGTATAAGGACTTAGTTTTTGCACGATGTGAATTTTTAAGGTTTTTCGGAGCTCCAAGATGAGTCCCTAAGACTTATTATAAGATATTATACGTTTAAATATGTATTTCGGATCAAAATTATTTTGGTAGATTCACTTTGGCACCAAAAAAAACCCTTTAAAGGCTCGATTTCCGCAAAACTAGTGATAATGACATTGTTTTAGCGCAAAATGAGTTTTTAACGCTTGTTAGAGCTCCAAATGACTCCCTAAGACTTATTAAAATACATTATATGATTAAATCCACATTTGGGATCAAACCAACTTTCCTGGAGTCACTTCGGAGCCAAAAAAAGCCCTTAAAACCCATGATTTAGGCAAAACTAGTTATAAGGACTTAGTTTTTACACGATGTGAGTTTTGAAGGCTTGTTGGGTTTCCAAATGAGTCCCCGCAACTTTGGAGCCAAAAAAGCCCTTCAAAGGCTCGATTTCAGTAAACCTAGTGACAATGACTTTGTTTTGGCGCGAAAAGAGTTTTTACGGCTTGTTGGAGCTCCAAATGAGTCCCTAAGACTTATTATAATGTAATATATTGTCAAATACTCGTTTCGGATCAAAAGAACTTTAAAATAGTCACTTCGGAGCAAAAAAAGCCCTTAAAAGGCACGATTTAGGAAAAATTAGTTATAACTACTTAGTTTTTGCATGATGTGAGTTTTGAAGCCTTGTTTGAGCTCCAAATGAGTCCCTACGACTTATAATAATATATTATATGATTAACCGCACTTTTGGGATCAAAACAACTTTGATCGAGTCAATTCGAAGCCAAAAAAGCCTTTTAAAGTCTCGATTTCCGTAAAACTAGTGATAATGAATTTGTTTTAGCGCGAAATGAGTTTTTAAGGCTTGTTCGAGCTCCAGATGACTTTTTAAGACTTATTGTAATACGTTATATGATTAAATGCACATTTGGGATCAAAACAACTTTCGTAGAGTCACTTCAGATCCAAAAAATGCCTTTAAAGGCTAGATTTAGGCAAAACTAGTTATAACGATTTAGTTTTTGCGCGATGTGAGTTTTTAAGGTTTGTTGGAGCTCTAAATGAGTCCTTAAGACTTATTATAATATATTATATCTTTAAATATACATTCGGGAAAAAATAATTTGCTAGAGTCACTTTGGAGCCAAAAAAGCTCTTTAAAGGATCGATTTCCATTAAAACTAGTGATAATGACTTTGTTTTAGCGCAATGCGAGTTTTTAACTCTTGTTGGAGCTCCAAAGGACTCCTTAAGACTTATTATAATACATTATATGATTAAATGCACATTTGGGATCAAAAAAATTTCCTAAAGTCACTTCGGTAACAAAAAAACCGTTAAAATATCGATTTCGGCAAAACTAGGTATAAGGACTTAGTTTTTGCACGATCTGAATTTTTAAGATTTTTCGGAGCTCCAAGATGAGTCCCTAAGACTTATTATAATATATTATATGTTTAAATATGTATTTGGGATCAAAATTAATTTGCTAGATTCACTTTGGCACCAAAAAAAAACCCTTGAAAGGCTCGATTTCCGCAAAACTAGTGATAATGACATTGTTTTAGCGCAAAATGAGTTTTTAACGCTTGTTAGAGCTCCAAATGACTCCCTAAGACTTATTAAAATACATTATATGATTAAATCCACATTTGGGATCAAACCAACTTTCCTGGAGCCACTTCGGAGCAAAAAAAAGCCCTTAAAACCAATGATTTAGGCAAAACTAGTTATAAGAACTTAGTTTTTACACGATGTGAGTTTTGAAGGCTTGTTGGGTTTCCAAATGAGTCCCCGCAACTTTGGAGCCAACAAAAGCCCTTCAAAAGCTCGATTTCAGTAAACCTAGTGAAAATGACTTTGTTTTGGCGCGAAATGAGTTTTTACGGCTTGCTGGAGCTCCAAATGAGTCCCTAAGACTTATTATAATGTAATATATTGTCAAATACTCATTTCGGATCAAAAGAACTTTAAAATAGTCACTTCGGAGCAAAAAAAAGCCATTAAAAGGCAGGATTTAGGAAAAATTAGTTATAACTACTTGGTTTTTTCATGATGTGAGTTTTGAAGCCTTGTTTGAGCTCCAAATGAGTCCCTACGACTTATAATAATATATTATATGATTAACTGCACTTTTAGGATCAAAACAACTTTGATCGAGTCAATTCGAAGCCAAAAAAGTCCTTTAAAGTCTCGATTTCCGTAAAACTAGTGATAATGAATTTGTTTTAGCGCGAAATGAGTTTTTAAGGCTTGTTGGAGCTCCAAATGACTTCTTAACACTTATTGTAATACGTTATATGATTAAATGCACATTTGGGATCAAAACAACTTTCGTAGAGTCACTTCAGATCCAAAAAAATGCCTTTAAAGGCTAGATTTAGCCAAAACTAGTTATAACGATTTAGTTTTTGCGCGATGTGAGTTTTTAAGGTTTGTTGGAGCTGTAAATGAGTCCTTAAGACTTATTATAATATATTATATCGTTAAATATACATTCGGGAAAAAATAATTTGCTAGAGTCACTTTGGAGCCAATAAAGCTCTTTTAAGGATCAATTTCCATTAAAACTAGTGATAATGACTTTGTTTTAGCGCAAAGCGCGTTTTTAACTCTTGTTGGAGCTCCAAAGGACTCCTTAAGACTTATTATAATACATTATATGATTAAATGCACATTTGGGATCAAAAAAATTTCCTAAAGTCACTTCGGTACCAAAAAAACCGTTAAAATATCGATTTCGGCAAAACTAGGTATAAGGACTTAGTTTTTGCACGATGTGAATTTTTAAGGTTTTTCGGAGCTCCAAGATGAGTCCCTAAGACTTATTATAAGATATTATACGTTTAAATATGTATTTCGGATCAAAATTATTTTGCTAGATTCACTTTGGCACCAAAAAACACCCTTTAAAGGCTCGATTTTCGCAAAACTAGTGATAATGACATTGTTTTAGCGCAAAATGAGTTTTTAACGCTTGTTAGAGCTCCAAATGACTCCCTAAGACTTATTAAAATACATTATATGATTAAATCCACATTTGGGATCAAACCAACTTTCCTGGAGTCACTTCGGAGCCAAAAAAAGCCCTTAAAACCCATGATTTAGGCAAAACTAGTTATAAGGACTTAGTTTTTACACGATGTGAGTTTTGAAGGCTTGTTGGGTTTCCAAATGAGTCCCCGCAACTTTGGAGCCAAAAAAGCCCTTCAAAGGCTCGATTTCAGTAAACCTAGTGACAATGACTTTGTTTTGGCGCGAAATGAGTTTTTACGGCTTGTTGGAGCTCCAAATGAGTCCCTAAGACTTATTATAATGTAATATATTGTCAAATACTCGTTTCGGATAAAAAGAACTTTAAAATAGTCACTTCGGAGCAAAAAAAGCCCTTAAAAGGCACGATTTAGGAAAAATTAGTTATAACTACTTAGTTTTTGCATGATGTGAGTTTTGAAGCCTTGTTTGAGCTCCAAATGAGTCCCTACGACTTATAATAATATATTATATGATTAACCGCACTTTTGGGATCAAAACAACTTTGATCGAGTCAATTCGAAGCCAAAAAAGCCTTTTAAAGTCTCGATTTCCGTAAAACTAGTGATAATGAATTTGTTTTAGCGCGAAATGAGTTTTTAAGGCTTGTTCGAGCTCCAGATGACTTTTTAAGACTTATTGTAATACGTTATATGATTAAATGCACATTTGGGATCAAAACAACTTTCGTAGAGTCACTTCAGATCCAAAAAATGCCTTTAAAGGCTAGATTTAGGCAAAACTAGTTATAACGATTTAGTTTTTGCGCGATGTGAGTTTTTAAGGTTTGTTGGAGCTCTAAATCAGTCCTTAAGACTTATTATAATATATTATATCTTTAAATATACATTCGGGAAAAAATAATTTGCTAGAGTCACTTTGGAGCCAAAAAAGCTCTTTAAAGGATCGATTTCCATTAAAACTAGTGATAATGACTTTGTTTTAGCGCAATGCGAGTTTTTAACTCTTGTTGGAGCTCCAAAGGACTCCTTAAGACTTATTATAATACATTATATGATTAAATGCACATTTGGGATCAAAAAAATTTCCTAAAGTCACTTCGGTAACAAAAAAACCGTTAAAATATCGATTTCGGCAAAACTAGGTATAAGGACTTAGTTTTTGCACGATATGAATTTTTAAGATTTTTCGGAGCTCCAAGATGAGTCCCTAAGACTTATTATAATATATTATACGTTTAAATATGTATTTGGGATCAAAATTAATTTGCTAGATTCACTTTGGCACCAAAAAAAACCCTTGAAAGGCATAGTGATAATGACATTGTTTTAGCGCAAAATGAGTTTTTAACGCTTGTTAGAGCTCCAAATGACTCCCTAAGACTTATTAAAATACATTATATGATTAAATCCACATTTGGGATCAAACCAACTTTCCTGGAGCCACTTCGGAGCAAAAAAAAGCCCTTAAAACCAATGATTTAGGCAAAACTAGTTATAAGAACTTAGTTTTTACACGATGTGAGTTTTGAAGGCTTGTTGGGTTTCCAAATGAGTCCCCGCAACTTTGGAGCCAACAAAAGCCCTTCAAAGGCTCGATTTCAGTAAACCTAGTGAAAATGACTTTGTTTTGGCGCGAAATGAGTTTTTACGGCTTGCTGGAGCTCCAAATGAGTCCCTAAGACTTATTATAATGTAATATATTGTCAAATACTCATTTCGGATCAAAAGAACTTTAAAATAGTCACTTCGGAGCAAAAAAAGCCATTAAAAGGCAGGATTTAGGAAAAATTAGTTATAACTACTTGGTTTTTTCATGATGTGAGTTTTGAAGCCTTGTTTGAGCTCCAAATGAGTCCCTACGACTTATAATAATATATTATATGATTAACTGCACTTTTAGGATCAAAACAACTTTGATCGAGTCAATTCGAAGCCAAAAAAGTCCTTTAAAGTCTCGATTTCCGTAAAACTAGTGATAATGAATTTGTTTAGCGCGAAATGAGTTTTTAAGGCTTGTTGGAGCTCCAAATGACTTCTTAACACTTATTGTAATACGTTATATGATTAAATGCACATTTGGGATCAAAACAACTTTCGTAGAGTCACTTCAGATCCAAAAAAATGCCTTTAAAGGCTAGATTTAGCCAAAACTAGTTATAACGATTTAGTTTTTGCGCGATGTGAGTTTTTAAGGTTTGTTGGAGCTGTAAATGAGTCCTTAAGACTTATTATAATATATTATATCGTTAAATATACATTCGGGAAAAAATAATTTGCTAGAGTCACTTTGGAGCCAATAAAGCTCTTTAAAGGATCAATTTCCATTAAAACTAGTGATAATGACTTTGTTTTAGCGCAAAGCGCGTTTTTAAACTCTTGTTGGAGCTCCAAAGGACTCCTTAAGACTTATTATAATACATTATATGATTAAATGCACATTTGGGATCAAAAAATTTCCTAAAGTCACTTCGGTACCAAAAAAACCGTTAAAATATCGATTTCGGCAAAACTAGGTATAAGGACTTAGTTTTTGCACGATGTGAATTTTTAAGGTTTTTCGGAGCTCCAAGATGAGTCCCTAAGACTTATTATAAGATATTATACGTTTAAATATGTATTTCGGATCAAAATTATTTTGCTAGTTTCACTTTGGCACCAAAAAAAACCCTTTAAAGGCTCGATTTCCGCAAAACTAGTGATAATGACATTGTTTTAGCACAAAATGAGTTTTTAACGCTTGTTAGAGCTCCAAATGACTCCCTAAGACTTATTAAAATACATTATATGATTAAATCCACATTTGGGATCAAACCAACTTTCCTGGAGTCACTTCGGAGCCAAAAAAAGCCCTTAAAACCCATGATTTAGGCAAAACTAGTTATAAGGACTTAGTTTTTACATGATGTGAGTTTTGAAGGCTTGTTGGGTTTCCAAATGAGTCCCCGCAACTTTGGAGCAAAAAAACCCTTCAAAGGCTCGATTTCAGTAAACCTAGTGACAATGACTTTGTTTTGGCGCGAAATGAGTTTTTACGGCTTGTTGGAGCTCCAAATGAGTCCGTAAGACTTATTATAATGTAATATATTGTCAAATACTCGTTTCAGATCAAAATAACTTTAAAATAGTCACTTCGGAGCAAAAAAAGCCCTTAAAAGGCATGATTTAGGAAAAATTAGTTATAACTACTTAGTTTTTGCATGATGTGAGTTTTAAAGCCTTGTTTGAGCTCCAAATGAGTCCCTACGACTTATAATAATATATTATATGATTAACCGCACTTTTGGGATCAAAACAACTTTGATCGAGTCAATTCGAAGCCAAAAAAGCCTTTTAAAGTCTCGATTTCCGTAAAACTAGTGATAATGAATTTGTTTTAGCGCGAAATGAGTTTTTAAGGCTTGTACGAGCTCCAGATGACATTTTAAGACTTATTGTAATACGTTATATGATTAAATGCACATTTGGGATCAAAACAACTTTCGTAGAGTCACTTCAGATCCAAAAAATGCCTTTAAAGGCTAGATTTAGGCAAAACTAGTTATAACGATTTAGTTTTTGCGCGATGTGAGTTTTTAAGGTTTGTTGGAGCTCTAAATGAGTCCTTAAGACTTATTATAATATATTATATCTTTAAATATACATTCGGGAAAAAATAATTTGCTAGAGTCACTTTGGAGCCAAAAAAGCTCTTTAAAGGATCGATTTCCATTAAAACTAGTGATAATGACTTTGTTTTAGCGCAATGCGAGTTTTTAACTCTTGTTGGAGCTCCAAAGGACTCCTTAAGACTTATTATAATACATTATATGATTAAATGCACATTTGGGATCAAAAAAATTTCCTAAAGTCACTTCGGTAACAAAAAAACCGTTAAAATATCGATTTCGGCAAAACTAGGTATAAGGACTTAGTTTTTGCACGATATGAATTTTTAAGATTTTTCGGAGCTCCAAGATGAGTCCCTAAGACTTATTATAATATATTATACGTTTAAATATGTATTTGAGATCAAAATTAATTTGCTAGATTCACTTTGGCACCAAAAAAAACCCTTGAAAGGCTCGATTTCTGCAAAACTAGTGATAATGACATTGTTTTAGCGCAAAATGAGTTTTTAACGCTTGTTAGAGCTCCAAATGACTCCCTAAGACTTATTAAAATACATTATATGATTAAATCCACATTTGGGATCAAACCAACTTTCCTGGAGCCACTTCGGAGCAAAAAAAAGCCCTTAAAACCAATGATTTAGGCAAAACTAGTTATAAGAACTTAGTTTTTACACGATGTGAGTTTTGAAGGCTTGTTGGGTTTCCAAATGAGTCCCCGCAACTTTGGAGCCAACAAAAGCCCTTCAAAGGCTCGATTTCAGTAAACCTAGTCAAAATGACTTTGTTTTGGCGCGAAATGAGTTTTTACGGCTTGCTGGAGCTCCAAATGAGTCCCTAAGACTTATTATAATGTAATATATTGTCAAATACTCATTTCGGATCAAAAGAACTTTAAAATAGTCACTTCGGAGCAAAAAAAGCCATTAAAAGGCAGGATTTAGGAAAAATTAGTTATAACTACTTGGTTTTTTCATGATGTGAGTTTTGAAGCCTTGTTTGAGCTCCAAATGAGTCCCTACGACTTATAATAATATATTATATGATTAAATGCACTTTTAGGATCAAAACAACTTTGATCGAGTCAATTCGAAGCCAAAAAAGTCCTTTAAAGTCTCGATTTCCGTAAAACTAGTGATAATGAATTTGTTTTAGCGCGAAATGAGTTTTTAAGGCTTGTTGGAGCTCCAAATGACTTCTTAACACTTATTGTAATACGTTATATGATTAAATGCACATTTGGGATCAAAACAACTTTCGTAGACTCACTTCAGATCCAAAAAAATGCCTTTAAAGGCTAGATTTAGCCAAAACTAGTTATAACGATTTAGTTTTTGCGCGATGTGAGTTTTTAAGGTTTGTTGGAGCTGTAAATGAGTCCTTAAGACTTATTATAATATATTATATCGTTATATATACATTCGGGAAAAAATAATTTGCTAGAGTCACTTTGGAGCCAATAAAGCTCTTTAAAGGATCAATTTCCATTAAAACTAGTGATAATGACTTTGTTTTAGTGCAAAGCGCATTTTTAACTCTTGTTGGAGCTCCAAAGGACTCCTTAAGACTTATTATAATACATTATATGATTAAATGCACATTTGGGATCAAAAAAATTTCCTAAAGTCACTTCGGTACCAAAAAAAACCGTTAAAATATCGATTTCGGCAAAACTAGGTATAAGGACTTAGTTTTTGCACGATGTGAATTTTTAAGGTTTTTCGGAGCTCCAAGATGAGTCCCTAAGACTTATTATAAGATATTATACGTTTAAATATGTATTTCGGATCAAAATTATTTTGCTAGTTTCACTTTGGCACCAAAAACAACCCTTTAAAGGCTCGATTTCCGCAAAACTAGTGATAATGACATTGTTTTAGCACAAAATGAGTTTTTAACGCTTGTTAGAGCTCCAAATGACTCCCTAAGACTTATTAAAATACATTATATGATTAAATCCACATTTGGGATCAAACCAACTTTCCTGGAGTCACTTCGGAGCCAAAAAAAGCCCTTAAAACCCATGATTTAGGCAAAACTAGTTATAAGGACTTAGTTTTTACATGATGTGAGTTTTGAAGGCTTGTTGGGTTTCCAAATGAGTCCCCGCAACTTTGGAGCCAAAAAAGCCCTTCAAAGGCTCGATTTCAGTAAACCTAGTGACAATGACTTTGTTTTGGCGCGAAATGAGTTTTTACGGCTTGTTGGAGCTCCAAATGAGTCCGTAAGACTTATTATACTGTAATATATTGTCAAATACTCGTTTCGGATCAAAATAACTTTAAAATAGTCACTTCGGAGCAAAAAAAAGCCCTTAAAAGGCACGATTTAGGAAAAATTAGTTATAACTACTTAGTTTTTGCATGATGTGAGTTTTGAAGCCTTGTTTGAGCTCCAAATGAGTCCCTACGACTTGTAATAATATATTATATGATTGACCGCACTTTTGGGATCAAAACAACTTTGATCGAGTCAATTCGAAGCCAAAAAAGCCTTTTAAAGTCTCGATTTCCGTAAAACTAGTGATAATGAATTTGTTTTAGCGCGAAATGAGTTTTTAAGGCTTGTTGGAGCTCCAGATGACTTCTTAAGACTTATTGTAATACGTTATATGATTAAATGCACATTTGGGATCAAAACAACTTTCGTAGAGTCACTTCAGATCCAAAAAATGCCTTTAAAGGCTAGATTTAGGCAAAACTAGTTATAACGATTTAGTTTTTGCGCGATGTGAGTTTTTAAGGTTTGTTGGAGCTCTAAATGAGTCCTTAAGACTTATTATAATATATTATATCTTTAAATATACATTCGGGAAAAAATAATTTGCTAGAGTCACATTGGAGCCAAAAAAGCTCTTTAAAGGATCGATTTCCATTAAAACTAGTGATAATGACTTTGTTTTAGCGCAAAGCGAGTTTTTAACTCTTGTTGGAGCTCCAAAGGACTCCTTAAGACTTATTATAATACATTATATGATTAAATGCACATTTGGGATCAAAAAAATTTCCTAAAGTCACTTCGGTAACAAAAAAAACCGTTAAAATATCGATTTCGGCAAAACTAGGTATAAGGACTTAGTTTTTGCACGATATGAATTTTTAAGATTTTTCGGAGCTCCAAGATGAGTCCCTAAGACTTATTATAATATATTATACGTTTAAATATGTATTTGAGATCAAAATTAATTTGCTAGATTCACTTTGGCACCAAAAAAAACCCTTGAAAGGCTCGATTTCTGCAAAACTAGTGATAATGACATTGTTTTAGCGCAAAATGAGTTTTTAACGCTTGTTAGAGCTCCAAATGACTCCCTAAGACTTATTAAAATACATTATATGATTAAATCCACATTTGGGATCAAACCAACTTTCCTGGAGCCACTTCGGAGCAAAAAAAAGCCCTTAAAACCAATGATTTAGGCAAAACTAGTTATAAGAACTTAGTTTTTACACGATGTGAGTTTTGAAGGCTTGTTGGGTTTCCAAATGAGTCCCCGCAACTTTGGAGCCAACAAAAGCCCTTCAAAGGCTCGATTTCAGTAAACCTAGTGAAAATGACTTTGTTTTGGCGCGAAATGAGTTTTTACGGCTTGCTGGAGCTCCAAATGAGTCCCTAAGACTTATTATAATGTAATATATTGTCAAATACTCATTTCGGATCAAAAGAACTTTAAAATAGTCACTTCGGAGCAAAAAAAGCCATTAAAAGGCAGGATTTAGGAAAAATTAGTTATAACTACTTGGTTTTTTCATGATGTGAGTTTTGAAGCCTTGTTTGAGCTCCAAATGAGTCCCTACGACTTATAATAATATATTATATGATTAAATGCACTTTTAGGATCAAAACAACTTTGATCGAGTCAATTCGAAGCCAAAAAAGTCCTTTAAAGTCTCGATTTCCGTAAAACTAGTGATAATGAATTTGTTTTAGCGCGAAATGAGTTTTTAAGGCTTGTTGGAGCTCCAAATGACTTCTTAACACTTATTATAATACGTTATATGATTAAATGCACATTTGGGATCAAAACAACTTTCGTAGAGTCACTTCAGATCCAAAAAAATGCCTTTAAAGGCTAGATTTAGCCAAAACTAGTTATAACGATTTAGTTTTTGCGCGATGTGAGTTTTTAAGGTTTGTTGGAGCTGTAAATGAGTCCTTAAGACTTATTATAATATATTATATCGTTATATATACATTCGGGAAAAAATAATTTGCTAGAGTCACTTTGGAGCCAATAAAGCTCTTTAAAGGATCAATTTCCATTAAAACTAGTGATAATGACTTTGTTTTAGTGCAAAGCGCGTTTTTAACTCTTGTTGGAGCTCCAAAGGACTCCTTAAGACTTATTATAATACATTATATGATTAAATGCACATTTGGGATCAAAAAAATTTCCTAAAGTCACTTCGGTACCAAAAAAACCGTTAAAATATCGATTTCGGCAAAACTAGGTATAAGGACTTAGTTTTTGCACGATGTGAATTTTTAAGGTTTTTCGGAGCTCCAAGATGAGTCCCTAAGACTTATTATAAGATATTATACGTTTAAATATGTATTTCGGATCAAAATTATTTTGCTAGTTTCACTTTGGCACCAAAAACAACCCTTTAAAGGCTCGATTTCCGCAAAACTAGTGATAATGACATTGTTTTAGCACAAAATGAGTTTTTAACGCTTGTTAGAGCTCCAAATGACTCCCTAAGACTTATTAAAATACATTATATGATTAAATCCATATTTGGGATCAAACCAACTTTCCTGGAGTCACTTCGGAGCCAAAAAAAGCCCTTAAAACCCATGATTTAGGCAAAACTAGTTATAAGGACTTAGTTTTTACATGATGTGAGTTTTGAAGGCTTGTTGGGTTTCCAAATGAGTCCCCGCAACTTTGGAGCCAAAAAAGCCCTTCAAAGGCTCGATTTCAGTAAACCTAGTGACAATGACTTTGTTTTGGCGCGAAATGAGTTTTTACGGCTTGTTGGAGCTCCAAATGAGTCCGTAAGACTTATTATACTGTAATATATTGTCAAATACTCGTTTCGGATCAAAATAACTTTAAAATAGTCACTTCGGAGCAAAAAAAGCCCTTAAAAGGCACGATTTAGGAAAAATTAGTTATAACTACTTAGTTTTTGCATGATGTGAGTTTTGAAGCCTTGTTTGAGCTCCAAATGAGTCCCTACGACTTGTAATAATATATTATATGATTGACCGCACTTTTGGGATCAAAACAACTTTGATCGAGTCAATTCGAAGCCAAAAAAGCCTTTTAAAGTCTCGATTTCCGTAAAACTAGTGATAATGAATTTGTTTTTGCGCGAAATGAGTTTTTAAGGCTTGTTGGAGCTCCAGATGACTTCTTAAGACTTATTGTAATACGTTATATGATTAAATGCACATTTGGGATCAAAACAACTTTCGTAGAGTCACTTCAGATCCAAAAAATGCCTTTAAAGGCTAGATTTAGGCAAAACTAGTTATAACGATTTAGTTTTTGCGCGATGTGAGTTTTTAAGGTTTGTTGGAGCTCTAAATGAGTCCTTAAGACTTATTATAATATATTATATCTTTAAATATACATTCGGGAAAAAATAATTTGCTAGAGTCACATTGGAGCCAAAAAAGCTCTTTAAAGGATCGATTTCCATTAAAACTAGTGATAATGACTTTGTTTTAGCGCAAAGCGAGTTTTTAACTCTTGTTGGAGCTCCAAAGGACTCCTTAAGACTTATTATAATACATTATATGATTAAATGCACATTTGGGATCAAAAAAATTTCCTAAAGTCACTTCGGTAACAAAAAAACCGTTAAAATATCGATTTCGGCAAAACTAGGTATAAGGACTTAGTTTTTGCACGATATGAATTTTTAAGATTTTTCGGAGCTCCAAGATGAGTCCCTAAGACTTATTATAAGATATTATACGTTTAAATATGTATTTGGGATCAAAATTAATTTGCTAGATTCACTTTGGCACAAAAAAAAACCCTTGAAAGGCTCGATTTCCGCAAAACTAGTGATAATGACATTGTTTTAGCGCAAAATGAGTTTTTAACGCTTGTTAGAGCTCCAAATGACTCCCTAAGACTTATTAAAATACATTATATGATTAAATCCACATTTGGGATCAAACCAACTTTCCTGGAGCCACTTCGAGCAAAAAAAAGCCCTTAAAACCAATGATTTAGGCAAAACTAGTTATAAGGACTTAGTTTTTACACGATGTGAGTTTTGAAGGCTTGTTGGGTTTCCAAATGAGTCCCCGCAACTTTGGAGCCAACAAAAGCCCTTCAAAGGCTCGATTTCAGTAAACCTAGTGAAAATGACTTTGTTTTGGCGCGAAATGAGTTTTTACGGCTTGCTGGAGCTCCAAATGAGTCCTGAAGACTTATTATAATGTAATATATTGTCAAATACTCATTTCGGATCAAAAGAACTTTAAAATAGTCACTTCGGAGCAAAAAAAGCCATTAAAAGGCAGGATTTAGGAAAAATTAATTATAACTACTTGGTTTTTTCATGATGTGATTTTTGAAGCCTTGTTTGAGCTCCAAATGAGTCCCTACGACTTATAATAATATATTATATGATTAACTGCACTTTTAGGATCAAAACAACTTTGATCGAGTCAATTCGAAGCCAAAAAAGTCCTTTAAAGTCTCAATTTCCGTAAAACTAGTGATAATGAATTTGTTTTAGCGCGAAATGAGTTTTTAAGGCTTGTTGGAGCTCCAAATGACTTCTTAACACTTGTTGTAATACGTTATATGATTAAATGCACATTTGGGATCAAAACAACTTTCGTAGAGTCACTTCAGATCCAAAAAAATGCCTTTAAAGGCTAGATTTAGCCAAAACTAGTTATAACGATTTAGTTTTTGCGCGATGTGAGTTTTTAAGGTTTGTTGGAGCTACAAATGAGTCCTTAAGACTTATTATAATATATAATATGTTTAAATATACATTCAGGACAAAATAATTTGCTAGAGTCACCTTGGAGCCAAAAAAAGCTCTTTAAAGGATCGATTTCCATTAAAACAAGTGATAATGACTTTGTTTTAGAGCGAAGCGAGTTTTTAACTCTTTTTGGAGCTCCAAAGGACTGCTTAAGACTTATTATAATACATTATATGATTAAATCCACATTTGGGATCAAAAAAATTTCCTAAAGTCACTTCGGTGCCAAAAAAACCCGTTAAAATATCGATTTCGGCAAAACTAGTTATAAGGACTTAGTTTTAGCACGATGTGAATTTTTAAGGTTTTTCGGAGCTCCAAGATGAGTCCCTAAGACTTATTATAAGATATTATACGTTTAAATATGTATTTCGGATCAAAACTAATTTTGCTAGATTCACTTTGGCACCAAAAAAAACCCCTTAAAGGCTCGATTTCCGCAAAACTAGTGATAATGACATTGTTTTAGCGCAAAATGAGTTTTTAACGCTTGTTAAAGCTCAAAAATGACTCAGTAAGACTCATTAAAATACATTATATGATTAAATCCACATTTGGGATCAAACCAACTTTCCTGGAGTCACTTCGGAGCCAAAAAAAGCCTTTAAAACCCATGATTTAGGCAAAACTAGTTATAAGGACTTAGTTTTTACACGATGTGAGTTTTGAAGGCTTGTTGGGTTTCCAAATGAGTCCCCGCAACTTTGGAGCCAAAAAAGCCCTTCAAAGGCTCGATTTCAGTAAACCTAGTGACAATGACTTTGTTTTGGCGCGAAATGAGTTTTTACGGCTTGCTGGAGCTCCAAATGAGTCTCTAAGACTTATTATAATGTAATATATTGTCAAATACTCGTTTCGGATCAAAAGAACTTTAAAATAGTCACTTCGGAGCAAAAAAAGCCCTTAAAAGGCACGATTTAGGAAAAATTAGTTATAACTACTTAGTTTTTGCATGATGTGAGTTTTGAAGCCTTGTTTGAGCTCCAAATGAGTCCCTACGACTTATAATAATATATTATATGATTAACTGCACTTTTGGGATCAAAACAACTTTGATCGAGTCAATTCGAAGCCAAAAAAGCCCTTTAAAGTCTCGATTTCCTTAAAACTAGTGATAATGAATTTGTTTTAGCGCGAAATGAGTTTTTAAGGCTTGTTGGAGCTCCAGATGACTTCTTAACACTTATTGTAATACGTTATATGATTAAATGCACGTTTGGGATCAAAACAACTTTCGTAGAGTCACTTCAGATTCAAAAAATGCCTTTAAAGGCTAGATTTAGGCAAAACTAGTTATAACGATTTAGTTTTTGCGCGATGTGAGTTTTTAAGGTTTGCTGGAGCCCTAAATGAGTCCTTAAGACTTATTATAATATATTATATCTTTAAATATACATTCGGGAAAAAATAATTTGCTAGAGTCACATTGGAGCCAAAAAAGCTCTTTAAAGGATCGATTTCCATTAAAACTAGTGATAATGACTTTGTTTTAGCGCAAATCGAGTTTTTAACTCTTGTTGGAGCTCCAAAGGACTCCTTAAGACTTATTATAATACATTATATGATTAAACGCACATTTGGGATCAAAAAAATTTCATAAAGTCACTTCGGTACCAAAAAAACCGTTAAAATATCAATTTCGGCAAAACTAGGTATAAGGACTTAGTTTTTGCCGATATGAATTTTTAAGGTTTTTCGGAGCTCCAAGATGAGTCCCTAAGACTTATTATAAGACATTATACGTTTAAATATGTACTTGGGATCAAAATTAATTTGCTAGATTCACTTTGGCACCAAAAAAAACTCTTTAAAGGCTCGATTTCCGCAAAACTAGTGATAATGACATTGTTTTAGCGCAAAATGAGTTTTTAACGCTTGTTAAAGCTCCAAATGACTCCCTAAGACTTATTAAAATACATTATACGATTAAATCCACATTTGGGATCAAACCAACTTTCCTGGAGTCACTTCGGAGCCAAAAAAAGCCCTTAAAACCCATGATTTAGGCAAAACTAGTTATAAGGACTTAGTTTTTACACGATGTGAGTTTTGAAGGCTTGTTGGGTTTCCAAATGAGTCCCCGCAACTTTGGAGCCAACAAAAGCCCTTCAAAGGCTCGATTTCAGTAAACCTAGTGACAATGACTTTGTTTTGACGCGAAATGAGTTTTTACGGCTTGCTGGAGCTCCAAATGAGTCTGTAAGACTTATTATAATCTAATATATTGTCAAATACTCATTTGGGATCAAAAGAACTTTAAAATAGTCACTTCGGAGCAAAAAAATCCCTTAAAAGGCAGGATTTAGGAAAAATTAGTTATAACTACTTAGTTTTTGCATGATGTGAGTTTTGAAGCCTTGTTTGAGCTCCAAATGAGTCCCTACGACTTATAATAATATATTATATGATTAACTGCACTTTTAGGATCAAAACAACTTTGATCGAGTCAATTCGAAGCCAAAAAAGTCCTTTAAAGTCTCGATTTCCATAAGTGCAGTTTTTAAGGCTTGTTGGAGCTCTTAATGACTTCTTAACACTTATTGTAATACGTTATATGATTAAATGCACATTTGGGATCAAAACAACTTTCGTAGAGTCACTTCAGATCCAAAAAAATGCCTTTATAGGCTAGATTTAGCCAAAACTAGTTATAACGATTTAGTTTTTGCGCGATGTGAGTTTTTAAGGTTTGTTGGAGCTACAAATGAGTCCTTAAGACTTATTATAATATATAATATGTTTAAATATACATTCAGGACAATATAATTTGCTAGAGTCACCTTGGAGCCAAAAAAGCTCTTTAAAGGATCGATTTCCATTAAAACAAGTGATAATGACTTTGTTTTAGCGCGAAGCGAGTTATTAACTCTTGTTGGAGCTCCAAAGGACTCCTTAAGACTTATTATAATACATTATATGATTAAATGCACATTTGGGATGAAAAAAATTTCCTAAAGTCACTTCGGTGCCAAAAAAACTTGTTAAAATATCGATTTCGGCAAAACTAGTTATAAGGACTTAGTTTTTGCACGATGTGAATTTTTAAGGTTTTTCGGAGCTCCAAGAAGAGTCCCTAAGACTTATTATAAGATATTATACGTTTAAATATGTATTTCGGATCAAAACTAATTTGCTAGATTCACTTTGGCACCAAAAAAACCCCTTAAAGGCTCGATTTCCGCAAAACTAGTGATAATGACATTGTTTTAGCGCAAAATGAGTTTTTAACGCTTGTTAGAGCTCCAAATGACTCCCTAAGACTCATTAAAATACATTATATGATTAAATCCACATTTGGGATCAAACCAACTTTCCTGGTGTCACTTCGGAGCAAAAAAAAAGCCCTTAAAACCCATGATTTAGGCAAAACTATTTATAAGGACTTAGTTTTTACACGATGTGAGTTTTGAAGGCTTGTTGGGTTTCCAAATGAGTTCCCGCAACTTTGGAGCCAACAAAAGCCCTTCAAAGGCTCGATTTCAGTAAACCTAGTGACAATGACTTTGTTTTGGCGCGAAATGAGTTTTTACGGCTTGCTGGAGCTCCAAATGAGTCTCTAAGACTTATTATAATGTAATATATTGTCAAATACTCGTTTCGGATCAAAAGAACTTTAAAATAGTCACTTCGGAGCAAAAAAAGCCCTTAAAAGGCACGATTTAGGAAAAATTAGTTATAACTACTTAGTTTTTGCATGATGTGAGTTTTGAAGCCTTGTTTGAGCTCCAAATGAGTCCCTACGACTTATAATAATATATTATATGATTAACTGCACTTTTGGGATCAAAACAACTTTGATCGAGTCAATTCGAAGCCAAAAAAGCCCTTTAAAGTCTCGATTTCCTTAAAACTAGTGATAATGAATTTGTTTTAGCGCGAAATGAGTTTTTAAGGCTTGTTGGAGCTCCAGATGACTTCTTAACACTTATTGTAATACGTTATATGATTAAATGCACATTTGGGATCAAAACAACTTTCGTAGAGTCACTTCAGATTCAAAAAATGCCTTTAAAGGCTAGATTTAGGCAAAACTAGTTATAACGATTTAGTTTTTGCGCGATGTGAGTTTTTAAGGTTTGCTGGAGCCCTAAATGAGTCCTTAAGACTTATTATAATATATTATATCTTTAAATATACATTCGGGAAAAAATAATTTGCTAGAGTCACATTGGAGCCAAAAAAGCTCTTTAAAGGATCGATTTCCATTAAAACTAGTGATAATGACTTTGTTTTAGCGCAAAGCGAGTTTTTAACTCTTGTTGGAGCTCCAAAGGACTCCTTAAGACTTATTATAATACATTATATGATTAAACGCACATTTGGGATCAAAAAAATTTCATAAAGTCACTTCGGTACCAAAAAAACCGTTAAAATATCAATTTCGGCAAAACTAGGTATAAGGACTTAGTTTTTGCCGATATGAATTTTTAAGGTTTTTCGGAGCTCCAAGATGAGTCCCTAAGACTTATTATAAGACATTATACGTTTAAATATGTACTTGGGATCAAAATTAATTTGCTAGATTCACTTTGGCACCAAAAAAAACTCTTTAAAGGCTCGATTTCCGCAAAACTAGTGATAATGACATTGTTTTAGCGCAAAATGAGTTTTTAACGCTTGTTAAAGCTCCAAATGACTCCCTAAGACTTATTAAAATACATTATACGATTAAATCCACATTTGGGATCAAACCAACTTTCCTGGAGTCACTTCGGAGCCAAAAAAAGCCCTTAAAACCCATGATTTAGGCAAAACTAGTTATAAGGACTTAGTTTTTACACGATGTGAGTTTTGAAGGCTTGTTGGGTTTCCAAATGAGTCCCCGCAACTTTGGAGCCAACAAAAGCCCTTCAAAGGCTCGATTTCAGTAAACCTAGTGACAATGACTTTGTTTTGACGCGAAATGAGTTTTTACGGCTTGCTGGAGCTCCAAATGAGTCTGTAAGACTTATTATAATCTAATATATTGTCAAATACTCATTTGGGATCAAAAGAACTTTAAAATAGTCACTTCGGAGCAAAAAAATCCCTTAAAAGGCAGGATTTAGGAAAAATTAGTTATAACTACTTAGTTTTTGCATGATGTGAGTTTTGAAGCCTTGTTTGAGCTCCAAATGAGTCCCTACGACTTATAATAATATATTATATGATTAACTGCACTTTTAGGATCAAAACAACTTTGATCGAGTCAATTCGAAGCCAAAAAAGTCCTTTAAAGTCTCGATTTCCATAAGTGCAGTTTTTAAGGCTTGTTGGAGCTCTTAATGACTTCTTAACACTTATTGTAATACGTTATATGATTAAATGCACATTTGGGATCAAAACAACTTTCGTAGAGTCACTTCAGATCCAAAAAAATGCCTTTATAGGCTAGATTTAGCCAAAACTAGTTATAACGATTTAGTTTTTGCGCGATGTGAGTTTTTAAGGTTTGTTGGAGCTACAAATGAGTCCTTAAGACTTATTATAATATATAATATGTTTAAATATACATTCAGGACAATATAATTTGCTAGAGTCACCTTGGAGCCAAAAAAGCTCTTTAAAGGATCGATTTCCATTAAAACAAGTGATAATGACTTTGTTTTAGCGCGAAGCGAGTTTTTAACTCTTGTTGGAGCTCCAAAGGACTCCTTAAGACTTATTATAATACATTATATGATTAAATGCACATTTGGGATGAAAAAAATTTCCTAAAGTCACTTCGGTGCCAAAAAAACTTGTTAAAATATCGATTTCGGCAAAACTAGTTATAAGGACTTAGTTTTTGCACGATGTGAATTTTTAAGGTTTTTCGGAGCTCCAAGAAGAGTCCCTAAGACTTATTATAAGATATTATACGTTTAAATATGTATTTCGGATCAAAACTAATTTGCTAGATTCACTTTGGCACCAAAAAAACCCCTTAAAGGCTCGATTTCCGCAAAACTAGTGATAATGACATTGTTTTAGCGCAAAATGAGTTTTTAACGCTTGTTAGAGCTCCAAATGACTCCCTAAGACTCATTAAAATACATTATATGATTAAATCCACATTTGGGATCAAACCAACTTTCCTGGTGTCACTTCGGAGCAAAAAAAAAGCCCTTAAAACCCATGATTTAGGCAAAACTATTTATAAGGACTTAGTTTTTACACGATGTGAGTTTTGAAGGCTTGTTGGGTTTCCAAATGAGTCCCCGCAACTTTGGAGCCAACAAAAGCCCTTCAAAGGCTCGATTTCAGTAAACCTAGTGACAATGACTTTGTTTTGGCGCGAAATGAGTTTTTACGGCTTGCTGGAGCTCCAAATGAGTCCCTAAGACTTATTATAATGTAATATATTGTCAAATACTCATTTCGGATCAAAAGAACTTTAAAATAGTCAATTCGGAGCAAAAAAAGCCCTTAAAAGGCAGGATTTAGGAAAAATTAGTTATAACTACTTAGTTTTTGCATGATGTGAGTTTTGAAGCCTTGTTTGAGCTCCAAATGAGTCCCTACGACTTATAATAATATATTATATGATTAACTGCACTTTTAGGATCAAAACAACTTTGATCGAGTCAATTCGAAGCCAAAAAAGTCCTTTAAAGTCTCGATTTCCGTAAAACTAGTGATAATGAATTTGTTTTAGCGCGAAATAAGTTTTTAAGGCTTGTTGGAGCTCCAAATGACTTCTTAACACTTATTGTAATACGTTATATGATTAAATGCACATTTGGGATCAAAAAAACTTTCGTAGAGTCACTTCAGATCCAAAAAAATGCCTTTAAAGGCTAGATTTAGCCAAAACTAGTTATAACGATTTAGTTTTTGCGCGATGTGAGTTTTTAAGGTTTGTTGGAGCTACAAATGAGTCCTTAAGACTTATTATAATACATGATATGTTTAAATATACATTCAGGACAAAATAATTTGCTAGAGTCACCTTGGAGCCAAAAAAACTCTTTAAAGGATCGATTTCCATTAAAACAAGTGATAATGACTTTGTTTTAGCACGAAGCGAGTTTTTAACTCTTGTTGGAGCTCCAAAGGACTCCTTAAGACTTATTATAATACATTATATGATTAAATGCACATTTGGGATCAAAAAAATTTCCTAAAGTCACTTCGGTGCCAAAAAAACCCGTTAAAATATCGATTTCGGTAAAACTAGTTACAAGGACTTAGTTTTTGCACGATGTGAATTTTTAAGGTTTTTCGGAGCTCCACGATGAGTCCCTAAGACTTATTATAAGATATTATACGTTTAAATATGTATTTGGGATCAAAATTAATTTGCTAGATTCACTTTGGCACCAAAAAAAACCCTTTAAAGGCTCGATTTCCGCAAAACTCGTGATAATGACATTGTTTTAGCGCAAAATGAGTTTTTAACGCTTGTTAGAGCTCCAAATGACTCCCTAAGACTTATTAAAATACATTATATGATTAAATCCATATTTGGGATCAAACCAACTTTCCTGGAGTCACTTCGGAGCCAAAAAATGCCCTTAAAACCCATGGTTTAGGCAAAACTAGTTATAAGGACTTAGTTTTTACACGATGTGAGTTTTGAAGGCTTATTGGGTTTCCAAATGAGTTCCCGGAACTTTGGAGCCAACAAAAGCCCTTCAAAGGCTCGATTTCAGTCAACCTAGTGACAATGACTTTGTTTTGGCGTGAAATGAGTTTTTACGGCTTGCTGGAGTTCTAAATGAGTCCCTAACACTTATTATAATGTAATATATTGTCAAATACTCATTTCGGATCAAAAGAACTTTAAAATAGTCACTTCGGAGCAAAAAAAGCCCTTAAAAGGCAGGATTTGGGAAAAATTAGTTATAACTACTTAGTTTTTGCATGATGTGAGTTTTGAAGCCTTGTTTGAGCTCCAAATGAGTCCCTACGACTTATAATAATATATTATATGATTAACTGCACTTTTAGGATCAAAACAACTTTGATCGAGTCAATTCGAAGCCAAAAAAGTCCTTTTAAGTCTCGATTTCCGTAAAACTAGTGATAATGAATTTGTTTTAGCGCGAAATGAGTTTTTAAGGCTTATTGGAGCTCCAAATGACTTCTTAACACTTATTGTAATACGTTATATGATTAATTGCACATTTGGGATCAAAACAACTTTCGTAGAGTCACTTCAGATCCAAAAAAATGCCTTTAAAGGCTAGATTTAGCCAAAACTAGTTATAACGATTTAGTTTTTGCGCGATGTGAGTTTTTAAGGTTTGTTGGAGCTACAAATGAGTCCTTAAGACTTATTATAATATATAATATGTTTAAATATACATTCAGGACAAAATAATTTGCTAGAGTCACCTTGGAGCCAAAAAAGCTCTTTAAAGGATCGATTTCGATTAAAATAAGTGATAATGACTTTATTTAAGCGCGAAGCGAGTTTTTAACTCTTGTTGGAGTTCAAAAGGACTCCTTAAGACTTATTATAATACATTATATGATTAAATGCACATTTGGGATCAAAAAAATTTCCTAAAGTCACTTCGGTGCCAAAAAAAAACCCATTAAAATATCGATTTCGGCAAAACTAGTTATAAGGACTTAGTTTTTGCAGGATGTGAATTTTTAAGGTTTTTCGGAGCTCCAAGATGAGTCCCTACGACTTATAATAATATATTATATGATTACATGCACTTATGGGATCAAAACAACTTTGGTCGACTCACTTCGGAGCCAAAAAAGCCCTTTAAAGTCTCGATTTCCGTAAAACTAGTGATAATGAATTTGTTTTGGCGCGAAATGAGTTCTTAAGGCTTGTTGGAGCTCCAAATGACTTCTTAAGACTTATTGTAATACGTTATATGATTAAATGCACATTTGGCATCAAAACAACTTTCGTAGAGTCACTTCAGATCCAAAAAATGCCTTTAAAGGCTCGACTTATGCAAAACTAGTTATAACGACTTAGTTTTTGTGCGATGTGAGTTTTAAGGATTGTTGAAGCTCTAAATGATTCCTTAAGACTTATTATAAGATATTATATGTTGAAATATACATTTGGGACAAAATAATTTGCTAGAATCACTTTGGAGTCAAAAAAGCTCTTTAAAGGATCGATTTCCCTTAAAACTAGTGATAACGACTTTGTTTTAGCGTGAAGTGAGTTTTTAACTCTTGTCGGAGCTCCAAATGACTCTTTTATAATACATTATATGATTAAATGAACATTTGGGATCAAAAGAATTTCCTAAAGTCACTTCGTTTCCAAAATAGTCCTTTAAAATATCGATTTCGGCAAAACTAGTTATAAGGACTTAGTTTTTGCACGATGTGAATTTTTAAGGTTTTTCGGAGCTCTAAAATGAGTCCCTAAGACTTATTATAAGATATTATACGTTTAAATATGTATTTCAAATCAAAACTAATTTGCTAGATTCACTTTGGCACCAAAAAAAACCCTTTAAAGCCTCGATTTCTGCAAAACTAGGGATAATGACATTGTTTTACCGCAAAATGAGTTTTTATGGCTTGTTGGAGCTCTAAATACTCCCTAAGACTTATTATAATACATTATATGATTAAATCCACATTTGGGATCAAACCAACTTTCCTAGAGTCACTTCGGAGCCAAAAAAAGCCCTTAAAACGCATGATTTAGGCAAAACTATTTATAAGGACTTAGTTTTTGCACGATGTGAGTTTTGAAGGCTTGTTGGGTTTCCAAATGAGTCCCTGCGACTTTGGAGCCAAAAAAGCCCTTCAAAGGCTCGATTTCAGTAAACCTAGTGACAATGACTTTGTTTTGGCGCGAAATGAGTTTTTACGGCTTGCTGGAGCTCAAATGAGTCCCTAAGACTTATTATAATATAATATATTGTCAAATACTCATTTCGGATCAAAACAACTTTAAAATAGTCACTTCGGAGCAAAAAAAGCCCTAAAAGGCACGATTTAGGAAAAATTAGTTATAACGACTTAGTTTTTGCATGATGTGAGTTTCGAAGCCTTGTTTCAGCTCCAAATGAGTCCCTACGACTTATAATAATATATTATATGATTAAATGCACTTTTGGGATCAAAACAACTTTGATCGAGTCACTTCGGATCCAAAAAAGCCCTTTAAAGTCTCGATTTTTGTAAAACTAGTGATAATGAATTTGTTTTAGCGCGAAATGAGTTTTTAAGGCTTGTTACAGCTCCAAATGACTTCTTAAGACTTATTGTAATACTGTTATATGATTAAATGCACATTTGGAATCAAAACAACTTTCGTAGAGTCACTTCAGATCCAAAAAATGCCTTTAAAGGCTCGATTTAGGCAAAACTAGTTATAACGACTTAGTTTTTACGCGACGTGAGTTTTTAAGGTTTGTTGGAGCTCCAAATGAGTCCTTAAAACTTATTATAAGATATTATATATTTAAATATACATTCGGGACAAAATAATTTGCTAGAGTCGCTTTGGAGCCAAAAAAGCCCTTTAAAGGATCGATTTCCGTTAAACCTAGTGATAATGACTTTGTTTTAGCGCGAAGTGAGTTTTTAACTCTTGTTGGAGCTCTAAATGACTCCTTAAGACTTATTATAATACATTATACGATTAAATGCACATTTGGGACCAAAAAAATTTCCTAAAGTCACTTCGGTGCCAAAAAAGCCCTTTAAAATATCGATTTCGGCAAAACTAGTTATAAGGACTTAGTTATTGCACGATGTGAATTTTAAGGTTTTTCGGAGCTCCAAAATGAGTCCCTAAGACTTATTATAAGATATTATACATTTAAATATGTATTTCGGATCAAAACTAATTTGCTAGATTCACTTTGGCACCAAAAAAACCCTTTAAAGGCTCGATTTCCGCAAAACTAGTGATAATGACATTGTTTTGGCGCAAAATGAGTTTTTAAGGCTTGTTGGAGCTCTAAATGACTCCCTAAGACTTATTATAATACATTATATGATTAAATCCACATTTGGGATCAAACCAACTTTCCTCGAGTCACTTCGGAGCCAAAAAAGCCCTTAAAACGCATGATTTAGGCAAAACTAGTTATAAGGACTTAGTTTTTGCACGATGTGAGTTTTGAAGGCTTGTTGGGTTTCCAAATGAGTCCCTGCGACTTTGGAGCCAAAAAAGCCCTTCAAAGGCTCGATTTCAGTAAACCTAGTGACGATGACTTTGTTTTGGCGCGAAATGAGTTTTTACGGCTTGCTGGAGCTCTAAATAAGTCCCTAAGACTTATTATAATATAATATATTGTCAAATACTCATTTCGGATCAAAACAACTTAAAAATAGTCACATCGGAGCAAAAAAAGCCCTTAAAAGGCACGATTTAGGAAAAATTAGTTATAACGACTTTGTTTTTGCATGATGTGAGTTTTGAAGCCTTGTTTCAGCTCCAAATGAGTCCATATGACATATAACAATATATTATATGATTAAATGCACTTTTGGGATCAAAACAACTTTGATCGAGTCACTTCGGAGCTAAAAAAGCCCTTTAAAGTCTCGATTTCTGTAAAACTAGTGATAATGAATTTGTTTTAGCGCGAAATGAGTTTTTAAGGCCTGTTGTAGCTCCAAATGACTTCTTAAGACTTATTGTAATACATTATATGATTAAATGCACATTTGGAATCAAAACAACTTTCGTAGAGTCACTTCAGATCCAAAAAATGCCTTTAAAGGCTCGATTTAGGCAAAACTAGTTATAACGAATTAGTTTTTGCGCGACGTGAGGTTTTAAGGTTTGTTGGAGCTCCAAATGAGTCCTTAAGACTTATTATAAGATATTATATGTTTAAATATACATTCGGGAGAAAATAATTTGCTAGAGTCACTTTGGAGCCAAAAAAGCTCTTTAAAGGATCGATTTCCGTTAAACCTAGTGATAATGACTTTGTTTTAGCGCGAAGTGAGTTTTTAACTTTTGTTGGAGTTACAAATGACTCCTTAAGACTTATTATAATACATTATATGATTAAATGCACATTTGGGATCAAAAATTTTCCTAAAGTCACTTCGGTGACAAAAAAGCCCTTTAAAATATCGATTTCGGCAAAACTAGTTATAAGGACTTAGTTATTGCACGATGTGAATTTTTAAGGTTTTTCGGAGCTCCAAATTGAGTCCCTAAGACTTATTATAAGATATTATACATTTAAATATGTATTTCGGATCAAAACTAATTTGCTAGATTCACTTTGGCACCCAAAAAAACCCTTTAAAGGCTCGATTTCCGCAAAACTAGTGATAATGACATTGTTTTGGCGCAAAATGAGTTTTTAAGGCTTGTTGGAGCTCTAAATGACTCCCTAAGACTTATTATAATACATTATATGATTAAATCCACATTTGGGATCAAACCAACTTTCCTCGAGTCACTTCGGAGCCAAAAAAGCCCTTAAAACGCATGATTTAGGCAAAACTAGTTATAAGGACTTAGTTTTTGCACGATGTGAGATTTGAAGGCTTGTTGGGTTTCCAAATGAGTCCCTGCGACTTTGGAGCACAAAAAGCCCTTCAAAGGCTCGATTTCAGTAAACCTAGTGACAATGACTTTGTTTTGGCGCGAAATGAGTTTTTACGGCTTGCTGGAGCTCTAAATAAGTCCCTAAGACTTATTATAATATAATATATTGTCAAATACTCATTTCGGATCAAAACAACTTAAAAATAGTCACATCGGAGCAAAAAAAGCCCTTAAAAGGCACGATTTAGGAAAAATTAGTTATAACGACTTTGTTTTTGCATGATGTGAGTTTTGAAGCCTTGTTTCAGCTCCAAATGAGTCCATATGACATATAACAATATATTATATGATTAAATGCACTTTTGGGATCAAAACAACTTTGATCGAGTCACTTCGGAGCTAAAAAAGCCCTTTAAAGTCTCGATTTCTGTAAAACTAGTGATAATGAATTTGTTTTAGCGCGAAATGAGTTTTTAAGGCCTGTTGTAGCTCCAAATGACTTCTTAAGACTTATTGTAATACATTATATGATTAAATGCACATTTGGAATCAAAACAACTTTCGTAGAGTCACTTCAGATCCAAAAAATGCCTTTAAAGGCTCGATTTAGGCAAAACTAGTTATAACGAATTAGTTTTTGCGCGACGTGAGGTTTTAAGGTTTGTTGGAGCTCCAAATGAGTCCTTAAGACTTATTATAAGATATTATATGTTTAAATATACATTCGGGAGAAAATAATTTGCTAGAGTCACTTTGGAGCCAAAAAAGCTCTTTAAAGGATCGATTTCCGTTAAACCTAGTGATAATGACTTTGTTTTAGCGCGAAGTGAGTTTTTAACTTTTGTTGGAGTTACAAATGACTCCTTAAGACTTATTATAATACATTATATGATTAAATGCACATTTGGGATCAAAAATTTTTCCTAAAGTCACTTCGGTGACAAAAAAGCCCTTTAAAATATCGATTTCGGCAAAACTAGTTATAAGGACTTAGTTATTGCACGATGTGAATTTTTAAGGTTTTTCGGAGCTCCAAATTGAGTCCCTAAGACTTATTATAAGATATTATACATTTAAATATGTATTTCGGATCAAAACTAATTTGCTAGATTCACTTTGGCACCCAAAAAAACCCTTTAAAGGCTCGATTTCCGCAAAACTAGTGATAATGACATTGTTTTGGCGCAAAATGAGTTTTTAAGGCTTGTTGGAGCTCTAAATGACTCCCTAAGACTTATTATAATACATTATATGATTAAATCCACATTTGGGATCAAACCAACTTTCCTCGAGTCACTTCGGAGCCAAAAAAGCCCTTAAAACGCATGATTTAGGCAAAACTAGTTATAAGGACTTAGTTTTTGCACGATGTGAGATTTGAAGGCTTGTTGGGTTTCCAAATGAGTCCCTGCGACTTTGGAGCACAAAAAGCCCTTCAAAGGCTCGATTTCAGTAAACCTAGTGACAATGACTTTGTTTTGGCGCGAAATGAGTTTTTACGGCTTGCTGGAGCTCTAAATAAGTCCCTAAGACTTATTATAATATAATATATTGTCAAATACTCATTTCGGATCAAAACAACTTAAAAATAGTCACATCGGAGCAAAAAAAGCCCTTAAAAGGCACGATTTAGGAAAAATTAGTTATAACGACTTTGTTTTTGCATGATGTGAGTTTTGAAGCCTTGTTTCAGCTCCAAATGAGTCCATATGACATATAACAATATATTATATGATTAAATGCACTTTTGGGATCAAAACAACTTTGATCGAGTCACTTCGGAGCTAAAAAAGCCCTTTAAAGTCTCGATTTCTGTAAAACTAGTGATAATGAATTTGTTTTAGCGCGAAATGAGTTTTTAAGGCCTGTTGTAGCTCCAAATGACTTCTTAAGACTTATTGTAATACATTATATGATTAAATGCACATTTGGAATCAAAACAACTTTCGTAGAGTCACTTCAGATCCAAAAAATGCCTTTAAAGGCTCGATTTAGGCAAAACTAGTTATAACGAATTAGTTTTTGCGCGACGTGAGGTTTTAAGGTTTGTTGGAGCTCCAAATGAGTCCTTAAGACTTATTATAAGATATTATATGTTTAAATATACATTCGGGAGAAAATAATTTGCTAGAGTCACTTTGGAGCCAAAAAAGCTCTTTAAAGGATCGATTTCCGTTAAACCTAGTGATAATGACTTTGTTTTAGCGCGAAGTGAGTTTTTAACTTTTGTTGGAGTTACAAATGACTCCTTAAGACTTATTATAATACATTATATGATTAAATGCACATTTGGGATCAAAAATTTTTCCTAAAGTCACTTCGGTGACAAAAAAGCCCTTTAAAATATCGATTTCGGCAAAACTAGTTATAAGGACTTAGTTATTGCACGATGTGAATTTTTAAGGTTTTTCGGAGCTCCAAATTGAGTCCCTTAGACTTATTATAAGATATTATACATTTAAATATGTATTTCGGATCAAAACTAATTTGCTAGATTCACTTTGGCACCCAAAAAAACCCTTTAAAGGCTCGATTTCCGCAAAACTAGTGATAATGACATTGTTTTGGCGCAAAATGAGTTTTTAAGGCTTGTTGGAGCTCTAAATGACTCCCTAAGACTTATTATAATACATTATATGATTAAATCCACATTTGGGATCAAACCAACTTTCCTCGAGTCACTTCGGAGCCAAAAAAGCCCTTAAAACGCATGATTTAGGCAAAACTAGTTATAAGGACTTAGTTTTTGCACGATGTGAGATTTGAAGGCTTGTTGGGTTTCCAAATGAGTCCCTGCGACTTTGGAGCACAAAAAGCCCTTCAAAGGCTCGATTTCAGTAAACCTAGTGACAATGACTTTGTTTTGGCGCGAAATGAGTTTTTACGGCTTGCTGGAGCTCTAAATAAGTCCCTAAGACTTATTATAATATAATATATTGTCAAATACTCATTTCGGATCAAAACAACTTAAAAATAGTCACATCGGAGCAAAAAAATCCTTAAAAGGCACGATTTAGGAAAAATTAGTTATAACGACTTTGTTTTTGCATGATGTGAGTTTTGAAGCCTTGTTTCAGCTCCAAATGAGTCCATATGACATATAACAATATATTATATGATTAAATGCACTTTTGGGATCAAAACAACTTTGATCGAGTCACTTCGGAGCTAAAAAAGCCCTTTAAAGTCTCGATTTCCGTAAAACTAGTGATAATGAATTTGTTTTAGCGCGAAATGAGTTTTTAAGGCTTGTTGTAGCTCCAAATGACTTATTAAGGCTTATTGTAATATGTTATACGATTAAATGCACATTTGGGACCAAAACAACTTTCGTAGAGTCACTTCAGATCCAAAAAATGCCTTTAAAGGCTCGATTTAGGCAAAACTGGTTATAACGACTTAGTTTTTGCGCAATGTGAGTTTTTAAGTTTTGTTGGAGCTCCAAATGAGTCCTTAAGACTTATTATAAGATATTATATGTTTAAATATACATTCGGGACAAAATAATTTGCTAGATTCACTTTGGCACCAAAAAAACCCTTTAAAGGCTCGATTTCCGCAAAACTAGTGATAATGACATTGTTTTAGCGCAAAATGACTTTTTAAGGCTTATTGGAGCTACAAATGACTCCCTAAGACTTATTACAATACATTATATGATTAAATCCACATTTGGGATCAAACCAACTTTCCTAGAGTCACTTCGGAGCCAAAAAAGCCCTTAAAACGCATGATTTAGGCAAAACTAGTTATAAGGACTTAATTTTTGCACGATGTGAGTTTTGAAGGCTTGTTGGGTTTCCAAATGAGTCCCTGCGACTTTGGAGCCAAAAAAGCCCTTCAAAGGCTCGATTTCAGTAAACCTAGTGACAATGACTTTGTTTTGGCGCGAAATGAGTTTTTACGGCTTGCTGGAGCTCCAAATGAGTCCCTAAGGCTTATTATAATATAATATATGATCGAATACTCATTTCGAATCAAAACAACTTTGATATAGTCACTTCGGAGCAAAAAAAGCCCTTAAAAGGCACGATTTGGGAAAAATTAGTTATAACGACTTAGTTTTTGCATGATGTGAGTTTTGAAGCCCTGTTTGAGCTCCAAATGAGTCCCTAGGACTTAAAATAATATATTATATGATTAAATGCATTTTTGAGATCAAAACAACTTTGATCGAGTTACTTCGGAGCCAAAAAAGCCCTTTAAAGTGTCGATTTCAGTAAAACTAGTGATAATGAATTTGTTTTAGCGCGAAATGAGTTTTTAAGGCTTCTTGGAGCTCCAAATGACTTCTTAAGACTTATTGTAATACGTTATATGATTAAATGCACATTTGGGATCAAAACAACTTTTGTAGAGTCACTTCAAATCCAAAAAATGCCTTTAAAGGCTCGATTTAGGCAAAACTAGTTATAACGACTTATTCTTGGCGCGATGTGAGTTTTTAAGGTTTGTTGGAGCTCCAAATGAGTCCTTAAGACTTATTATAAGATATTATATGTTTAAATATACATTCGGGATAAAATAATTTGCTAGAGTCACTTTGGAGCCAAAAAAGCTCTTTAAAGGATCGATTTCCGTTAAAACTAGTGATAATGACTTTGTTTTAGCGCGAAGTGAGTTTTTAACTCTTGTTGGAGCTCCAAATGACTCCTTAAGACTTATTATAATACATTATATGATTAAATGCACATTTGGGATCAAAACAATTTCCTAAAGTCACTTCGGTGCCAAAAAAGCCCTTTAAAATATCGATTTCGGCAAAACTAGTTATAAGGACTTAGTTTTTGCACGATGTGAATTTTTAAGATTTTTCGGAGCTCCAAAATGAGTCCCTAAGACTTATTATAAGACATTATACGTTTAAATATGTATTTCGGATCAAAACTAATTTGCTAGATTCACTTTGGCACAAAAAAAAAACCCTTAAAAGGCTCGATTTCCGCAAAACTAGTGATAATGACATTGTTTTAGCGCAAAATGAGTTTTTAAGGCTTGTTGGAGCTCCAAATTACTCCCTAAGCCTTATTACAATACATTATATGATTAAATCCACATTTGGGATCAAACCAACTTTCCTAGAGTCACTTCGGAGCCAAAAAAGCCCTTAAAACGCATGATTTAGGCAAAACTAGTTATAAGGACTTAGTTTTTGCACGATGTGAGTTTTGAAGGCTTGTTGGGTTTCCAAATGAGTCCCTGCGACTTTGGAGCCAAAAAAGCCCTTCAAAGGCTCGATTTCAGTAAACCTAGTGACAATGACTTTGTTTTTGCACGAAATGAGTTTTTACGGCTTGCTGGAGCTCCAAATGAGTCCCTAAGACTTATTATAATATAATATATGATCAAATACTCATTTCGGATCAAAATAACTTTAAAATAGTCACTTCGAAGCAAAAAAAACCCTTAAAAGGCACGATTTAGGAAAAATTAGTTATAACGACTTAGTTTTTGCATGATGTGAGTTTTGAAGCCTTGTTTGAGCTCCAAATGAGTCCCTACGACTTATAATAATATATTATATGATTAAATGCACTTTTGGGATCAAACCAACTTTGATCGAGTCACTTGGGAGCCAAAAAAGCTCTTTAAAGTCTCGATTTTCGTAAAACTAGTGATAATGAATTCGTTTTACTGCGAAATGAGTTTTTAAGTCCTGTTGGAGCTCCAAATGACTTATTAAGGCTTATTGTAATACGTTATATGATTAAATGCACATATGGGATCAAAAGAACTTTCGTAGAGTCACTTCAGATCCAAAAAATGCCTTTAAAGGATCGATTTCCGTTAAAACTAGTGATAATGACTTTGTTTTAGCGCGAAGTGAGTTTTTAACTCTTGTTGGAGCTCCAAATGACTCCTTAAGACTTATTATAATACATTTTATGATTAAATGCACATTTGGGATCAAAACAATTTCCTAAAGTCACTTCGGTGCCAAAAAAGCCCTTTAAAATATCGATTTCGGCAAAACTAGTTATAAGGACTTAGTTTTTGCACGATGTGAATTTTTAAGGGTTTTCGGAGCTCCAAAATGAGTCCCTAAGACTTATTATAAGACATTATACGTTTAAATATATATTTCGGATCAAAACTAATTTGCTAGATTCACTTTGGCACAAAAAAAACCCTTTAAAGGCTCGATTTCCGCAAAACTAGTGATAATGACATTGTTTTAGCGCAAAATGAGTTTTTAAGGCTTGTTGGAGCTCCAAATGACTCCCTAAGACTTATTACAATACATTATACGATTAAGTCCACATTTGGAATCAAACCAACTTTCCTCAAGTCACTTCGGAGCCAAAAAAGCCCTTAAAACGCATGATTTAGGCAAAACTAGATATAAGGACTTAGTTTATGCACGATGTGAGTTTTGAAGGCTTGTTGGGTTTCCAAATGAGTCCCTGCGACTTTGGAGCCAAAAAAGCCCGTCAAAGGCTAGATTTCAGTAAATCTAGTGACAATGACTTTGTTTTGGTGCGAAATGAGTTTTTACGGCTTGCTGGAGCTCCAAATGAGTCCCTAAGACTTATTATAATATAATATATGATCAAATACTCATTCCGGATCAAAACAACTTTAAAATAGTCACTTCGGAGCAAAAAAAAGCCCTTAAAAGGCACGATTTAGGAAAAATTAGTTATAACGACTTAGTTTTTGCATGATGTGAGTTTTGAAGCCTTGTTTGAGCTCCAAATGAGTCCCTACGACTTATAATAATATATTATATGATTAAATGCACTTTTGAGATCAAAACAACTTTGATCGAGTTCCTTCGGAGCCAAAAAAGCTCTTTAAAGTCTCGATTTCCGTAAAACTAGTGATAATGAATTTGTTTTTGCGCGAAATGAGTTTTGAAGGCTTGTTGGAGCTCCAAATGACTTCTTAAGACTTATTGTAATACGTTATATGATTAAATGCACATTTGGGAACAAAAAAACTTTCGTAGCGTCACTTCAGATCCAAAAAATGCCTTTAAAGGCTCGATTTAGGCAAAACTAGTTATAACGACTTAGTTTTGGCGCGATGTGAGTTTTTAAGGTTTGTTGGAGCTCCAAATGAGTCCTTAAGACTTATTATAAGATATTATATGTTTAAATATACATTCGGGACAAAATAATTTGTTAGAGTCACTTTGGAGCAAAAAAAGCTCTTTAAAGGATCGATTTCTGTTAAAACTAGTCATAATGACTTTTTTTTAGCGCGAAGTGAGTTTTTAACTCTTGGTTGATCTCCAAATGACTCCTTAAGACTTATTATAATACATTATATGATTAAATCCACATTTGGGATCAAAAAAATTTCCTAAAGTCACTTCGGTGCCAAAAAAGCCCTTTAAAATATCGATTTCGACAAATCTAGTTATAAGGACTTAGTTTTTGCACGATGTGAATTTTTAAGATTTTTCGGAGCTCCAAAATGAGTCCCTAAGACTTATTATAAGACATTATACGTTTAAATATGTATTTCGGATCAAAACTAATTTGCTAGATTCACTTTGGCACAAAAAAAAAACCCTTAAAAGGCTCGATTTCCGCAAAACTAGTGATAATGACATTGTTTTAGCGCAAAATGAGTTTTTAAGGCTTGTTGGAGCTCCAAATTACTCCCTAAGCCTTATTACAATACATTATATGATTAAATCCACATTTGGGATCAAACCAACTTTCCTAGAGTCACTTCGGAGCCAAAAAAGCCCTTAAAATGCATGATTTAGGCAAAACTAGTTATAAGGACTTAGTTTTTGCACGATGTGAGTTTTGAAGGCTTGTTGGGTTTCCAAATGAGTCCCTGCGACTTTGGAGCCAAAAAAGCCCTTCAAAGGCTCGATTTCAGTAAACCTAGTGACAATGACTTTGTTTTTGCACGAAATGAGTTTTTACGGCTTGCTGGAGCTCCAAATGAGTCCCTAAGACTTATTATAATATAATATATGATCAAATACTCATTTCGGATCAAAATAACTTTAAAATAGTCACTTCGAAGCAAAAAAAAGCCCTTAAAAGGCACGATTTAGGAAAAATTAGTTATAACGACTTAGTTTTTGCATGATGTGAGTTTTGAAGCCTTGTTTGAGCTCCAAATGAGTCCCTACGACTTATAATAATATATTATATGATTAAATGCACTTTTGGGATCAAAACAACTTTGATCGAGTCACTTGGGAGCCAAAAAAGCTCTTTAAAGTCTCGATTTTCGTAAAACTAGTGATAATGAATTTGTTTTACTGCGAAATGAGTTTTTAAGTCCTGTTGGAGCTCCAAATGACTTATTAAGGCTTATTGTAATACGTTATATGATTAAATGCACATATGGGATCAAAACAACTTTCGTAGAGTCACTTCAGATCCAAAAAATGCCTTTAAAGGCTCGATTTAGGCAAAACTAGTTATAACGACTTAGTTTTTGCGCGATGTGAGTTTTTAAGGTTTGTTGGAGCTCCAAATGAGTCCTTAAGACTTTTTAGAAGATATTATATGTTTAAATATACATTCGGGACAAAATAATTTGCTAGAGTCACTTTGGAGCCAAAAAAGCTCTTTAAAGGATCGATTTCCGTTAAAACTAGTGATAATGACTTTGTTTTAGCGCGAAGTGAGTTTTTAACTCTTGTTGGAGCTCCAAATGACTCCTTAAGACTTATTATAATACATTTTATGATTAAATGCACATTTGGGATCAAAACAATTTCCTAAAGTCACTTCGGTGCCAAAAAAGCCCTTTAAAATATCGATTTCGGCAAAACTAGTTATAAGGACTTAGTTTTTGCACGATGTGAATTTTTAAGGTTTTTCGGAGCTCCAAAATGAGTCCCTAAGACTTATTATAAGACATTATACGTTTAAATATATATTTCGGATCAAAACTAATTTGCTAGATTCACTTTGGCACAAAAAAAACCCTTTAAAGGCTCGATTTCCGCAAAACTAGTGATAATGACATTATTTTAGCGCAAAATGAGTTTTTAAGGCTTGTTGGAGCTCCAAATAACTCCCTAAGACTTATTACAATACATTATACGATTAAGTCCACATTTGGAATCAAACCAACTTTCCTCAAGTCACTTCGGAGCCAAAAAAGCCCTTAAAACGCATGATTTAGGCAAAACTAGATATAAGGACTTAGTTTATGCACGATGTGAGTTTTGAAGGCTTGTTGGGTTTCCAAATGAGTCCCTGCGACTTTGGAGCCAAAAAAGCCCGTCAAAGGCTAGATTTCAGTAAATCTAGTGACAATGACTTTGTTTTGGTGCGAAATGAGTTTTTACGGCTTGCTGGAGCTCCAAATGAGTCCCTAAGACTTATTATAATATAATATATGATCAAATACTCATTCCGGATCAAAACAACTTTAAAATAGTCACTTCGGAGCAAAAAAAAGCCCTTAAAAGGCACGATTTAGGAAAAATTAGTTATAACGACTTAGTTTTTGCATGATGTGAGTTTTGAAGCCTTGTTTGAGCTCCAAATGAGTCCCTACGACTTATAATAATATATTATATGATTAAATGCACTTTTGAGATCAAAACAACTTTGATCGAGTTCCTTCGGAGCCAAAAAAGCTTTTTAAAGTCTCGATTTCCGTAAAACTAGTGATAATGAATTTGTTTTTGCGCGAAATGAGTTTTGAAGGCTTGTTGGAGCTCCAAATGACTTCTTAAGACTTATTGTAATACGTTATATGATTAAATGCACATTTGGGATCAAAACAACTTTCGTAGCGTCACTTCAGATCCAAAAAATGCCTTTAAAGGCTCGATTTAGGCAAAACTAGTTATAACGACTTAGTTTTGGCGCGATGTGAGTTTTTAAGGTTTGTTGGAGCTCCAAATGAGTCCTTAAGACTTATTATAAGATATTATATGTTTAAATATACATTCGGGACAAAATAATTTGTTAGAGTCACTTTGGAGCAAAAAAAGCTCTTTAAAGGATCGATTTCTGTTAAAACTAGTCATAATGACTTTTTTTTAGCGCGAAGTGAGTTTTTAACTCTTGGTTGATCTCCAAATGACTCCTTAAGACTTATTATAATACATTATATGATTAAATGCACATTTGGGATCAAAAAATTTCCTAATGTCACTTCGGTGGCAAAAAAGCCCATTAAAATATCGATTTCGACAAAACTAGTTATAAGGACTTAGTTTTTGCACGATGTTAATTTTTAAGGTTTTTCGGAGCTCCAAAATGAGTCCCTAAGACTTGTTATAAGATATTATACGTTTAAATATTTATTTCGGATCAAAACTAATTTGCTAGATTCACTATGGCACCGAAATAACCCTTTAAAGGCTCGATTTACGCAAAACTAGTGATAATGACACTGTTTTAGTGCAAAATGAGTTTTTAAGGCTTGTTGGAGCTCCAAATTACTCCCTAAGACTTATTACAATACATTATATGATTAAATCCACATTTGGGATCAAACCAACTTTCCTAGAGTCACTTCGGAGCCAAAAAAGCCCTTAAAACGCATGATTTAGGCAAAACTAGTTACAAGGACTTAGTTTTTGCACGATGTGAGTTTTAAAGGCTTGTTGGGTTTCCAAATGAGTCCCTGCGACTTTGGAGCCAAAAAAGCCCGTCAAAGGCTCGATTTCAGTAAACCTAGTGACAATGACTTTGTTTTGGTGCGAAATGAGTTTTTACGGCTTGCTGGAGCTCCAAATTAGTCCCTAAGACTTATTATAATATAATATATTGTCAAATACTCATTTCGGATCAAAATAACTTTAAAATAGTCACTTCAGAGCAAAAAAAAGCCCTTAAAAGGCACGATTTAGGAAAAATTAGTTATAACGACTTAGTTTTTGCATGATGTGAGTTTTGAAGCCTTGTTTGAGCTCCAAATGAGTCCCTACGACTTATAATAATATATTATATGATTAAATGCACTTTTGGGATCAAAACAACTTTGATCGGGTTACTTCGGAGCCAAAAAAGCCCTTTAAAGTCTTGATTTCCGTAAAACTAGTGATAATGAATTTGTTTTTGCGCGAAATGAGTTTTTAAGGCTTGTTGGAGCTCCAAATGACTTCTTAAGACTTATTGTAATACGTTATATGATTAAATGCACATTTGGGATCAAAACAACATTCGTAGCGTCACTTCAGATCCAAAAAATGCCTTTAAAGGCTCGATTTAGGCAAAACAAGTTATAACGACTTAGTTTTGGCGCGATGTGAGTTTTTAAGGTTTGTTGGAGCTCCAAATGAGTCCTTAAGACTTATTATAAGATATTATATGTTTAAATATACATTCGGGACAAAATAATTTGTTAGAGTCACTTTGGAGCCAAAAAAGCTCTTTAAAGGATCGATTTCCGTTAAAACTAGTGATAATGACTTTGTTTTAGCGCGAAGTGAGTTTTTAACTCTTGTTGGAGCTCCAAATGACTCCTTAAGACTTATTATAATACATTATATGATTAAATGCACATTTGGGATCAAAGAAATTTCCTAAAGTCACTTCGGTGCCAAAAAAGCCCTTTAAAATATCGATTTCAGCAAAACTAGTTATAAGGACTTAGTTTTTGCACGATGTGAATTTTTAAGGTTTTTCGGAGCTCCAAAATGAGTCCCTAAGACTTATTATAAGATATTATACGTTTAAATATGTATTTCGGATCAAAACTAATTTGCTAGATTCACTATGGCACCAAAAAAAACCCTTTAAAGGCTCGATTTCCGCAAAATTAATGATAATGACATTGTTTTAGCGCAAAATGAGTTTTTAAGGCTTGTTGGAGCTCCAAATGACTCCCTAAGACTTATTACAATACATTATATGATTAAATCCACATTTGGGATCAAACCAACTTTCCTAGAGTCACTTCGGAGCCAAAAAAGCCCTTAAAACGCATGATTTAGGCAAAACTAGTTATAAGGACTTAGTTTTTGCACGAAGTGAGTTTTGAAGGCTTGTTGGGTTTCCAAATGAGTCCCTGCGACTTTGGATCCAAAAAAGCCCTTCAAAAGCTCGATTTCAGTAAACCTAGTGACAATGACTTTGTTTTGGTGCGAAATGACTTTTTACGGCTTGCTAGAGCTCCAAATGAGTCCCTAAGACTTATTATAATATAATATATTGTCAAATACTCATTTCGGATCAAAACAACTTTAAAATAGTCACTTCGGAGCAAAAAAAAGACCTTAAAAGGCACGATTTATGAAAAATTAGTTATAACGACTTAGTTTTTGCATGATGTGAGTTTTGAAGCCTTGTTTGAGCTCCAAATGAGTCCCTACGACTTATAATAATATATTATATGATTAAATACACTTTTGGGATCAAAACAACTTTGATCGAGTCACTTGGGAGCCAAAAAAGCTCTTTAAAGTCTCGATTTCCGTAAAACTAGTGATAATGAATTTGTTTTAGTGCGAAATGAGTTTTTAAGTCCTGTTGGAGCTCCAAATGACTTATTAAGGCTTATTGTAATACGTTATATGATTAAATGCACATATGGGATCAAAACAACTTTCGTAGAGTTACTTCAGATCCAAAAAATACTTTTAAAGGCTCGATTTAGGCAAAACAAGTTATAACGACTTAGTTTTCGCGCGATGTGAGTTTTTAAGGTTTGTTGTAGCTCCAAATGAGTCCTTAAGACTTATTATAAGATATTATATGTTTAAATATACATTCGGGACAAAATAATTTGTTAGAGTCACTTTGGAGCCAAAAAAGCTCTTTAAAGGATCGATTTCCGTTAAAACTAGTCATATTGACTTTGTTTTAGCGCGAAGTGAGTTTTTAACTCTTGTTGGAGCTGCAAATGACTCCTTAAGACTTATTATAATACATTATATGATTAAATGCACATTTGGGATCAAAGAAATTTCCTAAAGTCACTTCGGTGCCAAAAAAGCCCTTTAAAATATCGATTTCGGCAAAACTAGTTATAAGGACTTAGTTTTTGCACGATTTGAATTTTTAAGGTTTTTCGGAGCTCCAAAATGAGTCCCTAAGACTTGTTATAAGATATTATACGTTTAAATATTTATTTCGGATCAAAACTAATTTGCTAGATTCACTATGGCACCGAAATAACCCTTTAAAGGCTCGATTTACGCAAAACTAGTGATAATGACACTGTTTTAGTGCAAAATGAGTTTTTAAGGCTTGTTGGAGCTCCAAATTACTCCCTAAGACTTATTACAATACATTATATGATTAAATCCACATTTGGGATCAAACCAACTTTCCTAGAGTCACTTCGGAGCCAAAAAAGCCCTTAAAACGCATGATTTAGGCAAAACTAGTTACAAGGACTTAGTTTTTGCACGATGTGAGTTTTAAAGGCTTGTTGGGTTTCCAAATGAGTCCCTGCGACTTTGGAGCCAAAAAAGCCCGTCAAAGGCTCGATTTCAGTAAACCTAGTGACAATGACTTTGTTTTGGTGCGAAATGAGTTTTTACGGCTTGCTGGAGCTCCAAATTAGTCCCTAAGACTTATTATAATATAATATATTGTCAAATACTCATTTCGGATCAAAATAACTTTAAAATAGTCACTTCAGAGCAAAAAAAAGCCCTTAAAAGGCACGATTTAGGAAAAATTAGTTATAACGACTTAGTTTTTGCATGATGTGAGTTTTGAAGCCTTGTTTGAGCTCCAAATGAGTCCCTACGACTTATAATAATATATTATATGATTAAATGCACTTTTGGGATCAAAACAACTTTGATCGGGTTACTTCGGAGCCAAAAAAGCCCTTTAAAGTCTTGATTTCCGTAAAACTAGTGATAATGAATTTGTTTTTGCGCGAAATGAGTTTTTAAGGCTTGTTGGAGCTCCAAATGACTTCTTAAGACTTATTGTAATACGTTATATGATTAAATGCACATTTGGGATCAAAACAACATTCGTAGCGTCACTTCAGATCCAAAAAATGCCTTTAAAGGCTCGATTTAGGCAAAACAAGTTATAACGACTTAGTTTTGGCGCGATGTGAGTTTTTAAGGTTTGTTGGAGCTCCAAATGAGTCCTTAAGACTTATTATAAGATATTATATGTTTAAATATACATTCGGGACAAAATAATTTGTTAGAGTCACTTTGGAGCCAAAAAAGCTCTTTAAAGGATCGATTTCCGTTAAAACTAGTGATAATGACTTTGTTTTAGCGCGAAGTGAGTTTTTAACTCTTGTTGGAGCTCCAAATGACTCCTTAAGACTTATTATAATACATTATATGATTAAATGCACATTTGGGATCAAAGAAATTTCCTAAAGTCACTTCGGTGCCAAAAAAGCCCTTTAAAATATCGATTTCAGCAAAACTAGTTATAAGGACTTAGTTTTTGCACGATGTGAATTTTTAAGGTTTTTCGGAGCTCCAAAATGAGTCCCTAAGACTTATTATAAGATATTATACGTTTAAATATGTATTTCGGATCAAAACTAATTTGCTAGATTCACTATGGCACCAAAAAAACCCTTTAAAGGCTCGATTTCCGCAAAATTAATGATAATGACATTGTTTTAGCGCAAAATGAGTTTTTAAGGCTTGTTGGAGCTCCAAATGACTCCCTAAGACTTATTACAATACATTATATGATTAAATCCACATTTGGGATCAAACCAACTTTCCTAGAGTCACTTCGGAGCCAAAAAAGCCCTTAAAACGCATGATTTAGGCAAAACTAGTTATAAGGACTTAGTTTTTGCACGAAGTGAGTTTTGAAGGCTTGTTGGGTTTCCAAATGAGTCCCTGCGACTTTGGATCCAAAAAAGCCCTTCAAAAGCTCGATTTCAGTAAACCTAGTGACAATGACTTTGTTTTGGTGCGAAATGACTTTTTACGGCTTGCTAGAGCTCCAAATGAGTCCCTAAGACTTATTATAATATAATATATTGTCAAATACTCATTTCGGATCAAAACAACTTTAAAATAGTCACTTCGGAGCAAAAAAAAGACCTTAAAAGGCACGATTTATGAAAAATTAGTTATAACGACTTAGTTTTTGCATGATGTGAGTTTTGAAGCCTTGTTTGAGCTCCAAATGAGTCCCTACGACTTATAATAATATATTATATGATTCAATACACTTTTGGGATCAAAACAACTTTGATCGAGTCACTTGGGAGCCAAAAAAGCTCTTTAAAGTCTCGATTTCCGTAAAACTAGTGATAATGAATTTGTTTTAGTGCGAAATGAGTTTTTAAGTCCTGTTGGAGCTCCAAATGACTTATTAAGGCTTATTGTAATACGTTATATGATTAAATGCACATATGGGATCAAAACAACTTTCGTAGAGTTACTTCAGATCCAAAAAATACTTTTAAAGGCTCGATTTAGGCAAAACAAGTTATAACGACTTAGTTTTCGCGCGATGTGAGTTTTTAAGGTTTGTTGTAGCTCCAAATGAGTCCTTAAGACTTATTATAAGATATTATATGTTTAAATATACATTCGGGACAAAATAATTTGTTAGAGTCACTTTGGAGCCAAAAAAGCTCTTTAAAGGATCGATTTCCGTTAAAACTAGTCATATTGACTTTGTTTTAGCGCGAAGTGAGTTTTTAACTCTTGTTGGAGCTGCAAATGACTCCTTAAGACTTATTATAATACATTATATGATTAAATGCACATTTGGGATCAAAGAAATTTCCTAAAGTCACTTCGGTGCCAAAAAAGCCCTTTAAAATATCGATTTCGGCAAAACTAGTTATAAGGACTTAGTTTTTGCACGATTTGAATTTTTAAGGTTTTTCGGAGCTCCAAAATGAGTCCCTAAGACTTATTATAAGATATTATACGTTTAAATATGTATTTCGGATCAAAACTAATTTGCTAGATTCACTATGGCACCAAAAAAACCCTTTAAAGGCTCGATTTCCGCAAAATTAATGATAATGACATTGTTTTAGCGCAAAATGAGTTTTTAAGGCTTGTTGGAGCTCCAAATGACTCCCTAAGACTTATTACAATACATTATATGAGTAAATCCACATTTGGGATCAAACCAACTTTCCTAGAGTCACTTCGGAGCCAAAAAAGCCCTTAAAACGCATGATTTAGGCAAAACTAGTTATAAGGACTTAGTTTTTGCACGATGTGAGTTTTGAAGGCTTGTTGGGTTTCCAAATGAGTCCCTGCGACTTTGGATCCAAAAAAGCCCTTCAAAAGCTCGATTTCAGTAAACCTAGTGACAATGACTTTGTTTTGGTGCGAAATGACTTTTTACGGCTTGCTAGAGCTCCAAATGAGTCCCTAAGACTTATTATAATATAATATATTGTCAAATACTCATTTCGGATCAAAACAACTTTAAAATAGTCACTTCGGAGCAAAAAAAAGCCCTTAAAAGGCACGATTTATGAAAAATTAGTTATAACGACTTAGTTTTTGCATGATGTGAGTTTTGAAGCCTTGTTTGAGCTCCAAATGAGTCCCTACGACTTATAATAATATATTATATGATTAAATGCACTTTTGGGATCAAAACAACTTTGATCGAGTCACTTGGGAGCCAAAAAAGCTCTTTAAAGTCTCGATTTCCATAAAACTAGTGATAATGAATTTGTTTTAGTGCGAAATGAGCTTTTAAGTCCTGTTGGAGGTCCAAATGACTTATTAAGGCTTATTGTAATACGTTATATGATTAAATGCACAAATGGGATCAAAACAACTTTCGTAGAGTCACTTCAGATCCATAAAATGCCTTTAAATGCTCGATTTAGGCAAAACTAGTTATAACGACTTAGTTTTGGCGCGATGTGAGTTTTTAAGGTTTGTTGGAGCTCCAAATGAGTCCTTAAGACTTATTATAAGATATTATATGTTTAAATATACATTCGGGACAAAATAATTTGCTAGAGTCACTTTGATGCAGAAAAAGCTCTTTAATGGATCGATTTCCGTTAAAACTAGTGATAATGACTTTGTTTTAGCGCGAAGTGAGTTTTTAACTTTTGTTGGAGCTCCAAATAACTCCTTAAGACTTATTATAATACATTATATGATTAAATGCACATTAGGGATCAAAAAAATTTCCTAAAGTAACTTCGGGGCCAAAAAAGCCCTTTAAAATATCGATTTCGCCAAAACTAGTTATAAGGACTTACTTTTTGCACGATGTGAATTTTTAAGGTTTTTCAGAGCTCCAAAATGAGTCCCTAAGACCTATTATAACATATTATACGTTTACATATGTATTTCGGATCAAAACTAATTTGCTAGATTCACTATGGCACCAAAAAAACCCTTTAAAGGCTCGATTTCCGTAAAACTAGTGATAATGACATTGTTTTAGCACAAAATGAGTTTTTAAGGCTTGTTGGAGCTCCAAATGACTCCCTAAGACTTATTACAATACATTATATGATTAAATCCACAATTGGGATCAAACCAACTTTCCGAGTCACTTCGGAGCCAAAAAAGTCCTTAAAACGCATGATTTAGGCAAAACTAGTTATAAGGACTTAGTTTTTGCACGATGTGAGTTTTGAAGGCTTGTTGGGTTTCCAAATGAGTCCCTGCGACTTTGGAGCCAAAAAGGCCCTTCAAAGGCTCGATTTCAGTAAACCTAGTGACAATGACTTTGTTTTGGCACGAAATGAGTTTTTACGGCTTGCTGAAGCTCCAAATGAGTCCCTAAGACTTATTATAATACAATATATGGTCAAATACTCATTTCGGATCAAAAGAACTTTAAAATAGTCACTTCGGAGCAAAAAAAAAAGCCCTTAAAAGGCACGATTTAGGAAAAATTAGTTATAACGACTTAGTTTTTGCATGATGTGAGTTTTGAAGCCTTGTTTGAGCTCCAAATGAGTCCCTACGACTTATAATAATATATTATATGATTAAATGCACTTTTGGGATCAAAACAACTTTGATCGAGCCACTTGGGAGCCAAAAAAGCTCTTTAAAGTCTCGATTTCTTTAAAACAAGTGATAATGATTTTGTTTTAGTGCGAAATGAGTTTTTAAGTCCTGTTGGAGCTCCAAATGACTTATTAAGGCTTATTGTAATACGTTATATGATTAAATACACATTTGAGATCAAAACAACTTTCGTAGAGTCACTTCAGATCTAAAAAATGCCTTTAAAGGCTTGATTTAGGCAAAACTAGTTATAACGACTTAGTTTTGGCGCGATGTGAGTTTTTAAGATTTGTTGGAGCTCCAAATGAGTCCTTAAGACTTACTATAAGATATTATATGTTTAAATATACATTCAGGACAAAATAATTTGCTAGAGTCACTTTGGAGCAAAAAAAGCTCTTTAATGGATCGATTTCCGTTAAAACTAGTGATAATGACTTTGTTTTAGCGCGAAGTGAGTTTTTAACTCTTGTTGGAGCTCCAAATGACTCCTTAAGACTTATTATAATACATTATATGATTAAATGCACATTAGGGATCAAAAAATTTTCCTAAAGTAACTTCGGTGCCAAAAAAGCCCTTTAAAATATCGATTTCGGCAAAACTAGTTATAAGGACTTACTTTTTGCACGATGTGAATTTTTAAGGTTTTTCAGAGCTCCAAAATGAGTCCCTAAGACCTATTATAACATATTATACGTTTAAATATGTATTTCAGATCAAAACTAATTTGCTAGATTCACGATGGCACCAAAAAAACCCTTTAAAGACTCGATTTCCGCAAAACTAGTGATAATGACATTGTTTTAGCGCAAAATGAGTTTTTAAGGCTTGTTGGAGCTCCAAATGGCTCCCTAAGACTTATTACAATCTATTATATGATTAAATCCACATTTGGGATCAAACCAACTTTCCTAGAGTCACTTCGGAGCCAAAAAAGCCCTTAAAATGCATGATTTAGGCAAAACTAGTTATAAGGACTTAGTTTTTGCACGATGTGAGTTTTGAAGGCTTGTTGGGTTTCCAAATGAGTCCCTGCGACTTTGGAGCCAAAAAAGCCTTTCAAAGGCTCGATTTCAGTAAACCTAGGGACAATGACTTTGATTTGGTGCGAAATGAGTTTTTACGGCTTGCTGGAGCTCCAAATGAGTCCCTAAGACTTCTTATAATATAATATATTTTCAAATACTCATTTCAGATCAAAAGAACTTTAAAATAGTCACTTCGGAGCAAAAAAAAAAGCCCTTAAAAGGCACGATTTAGGAAAAATTAGTTATAACGACTTAGTTTTTGCATGATGTGAGTTTTGAAGCCTTGTTTGAGCTCCAAATGAGTCCCTACGACTTATAATAATACATTATATGATTAAATGCACTTTTGGGATCAAAACAACTTTGATCGAGTCACTTGGGAGCCAAAAAAGCTCTTTAAAGTCTCGATTTCTTTAAAACAAGTGATAATGAATTTGTTTTAGTGCGAAATGAGTTTTTAAGTCCTGTTGGAGCTCCAAATGACTTATTAAGGCTTATTGTAATACGTTATATGATTAAATACACATTTGAGATCAAAACAACTTTCGTAGAGTCACTTCAGATCTAAAAAATGCCTTTAAAGGCTCGATTTAGGCAAAACTAGTTATAACGACTTAGTTTTGGCGCGATGTGAGTTTTTAAGGTTTGTTGGAGCTCCAAATGAGTCCTTAAGACTTATTATAAGATATTATATGTTTAAATATACATTCGGGACAAAATAATTTGCTAGAGTCACTTTGGAGCAAAAAAAGCTCTTTAATGGATCGATTTCCGTTAAAACTAGTGATAATGACTTTGTTTTAGCGCGAAGTGAGTTTTTAACTCTTGTTGGAGCTCCAAATGACTCCTTAAGACTTATTATAATACATTATATGATTAAATGCACATTTGGGACCAAAAAAATTTCCTAAAGTTACTCGTTGCCAAAAAAGTCCTTTAAAATATCGATTTCGGCAAAACTAGTTATAAGGACTTAGTTTTTGCACGATGTGAATTTTTAAGGTTTTTCAGAGCTGCAAAATGAGTCCCTAAGACCTATTATAACATATTATACGTTTAAATATGTATTTCGGATCAAAACTAATTTGCTAGATTCACTATCGCACCAAAAAAAACCCTTTAAAGGCTCGATTTCCGCAAAACTAGTGATAATGACATTGTTTTAGCGCAAAATGAGTTTTTAAGGCTTGTTGGAGCTCCAAATGGCTCCCTAAGACTTATTACAATACATTATATCATTAAATCCACATTTGGGATCAAACCAACTTTCCTAGAGTCACTTCGGAGCCAAAAAAGCCCTTAAAATGCATGATTTAGGCAAAACTAGTTATAAGGACTTAGTTTTTGCACGATGTGAGTTTTGAAGGCTTGTTGGGTTTCCAAATGAGTCCCTGCGACTTTGGAGCCAAAAAAGCCCTTCAAAGGCTCGATTTCAGTAAACCTAGTGACAATGACTTTGTTTTGGTGCGAAATGAGTTTTTACGGCTTGCTGGAGCTCCAAATGAGTCCCTAAGACTTATTATAATATAATATATTTTCAAATACTCATTTCAGATCAAAAGAACTTTAAAATAGTCACTTCGGAGCAAAAAAAAAAGCCCTTAAAAGGCACGATTTAGGAAAAATTAGTTATAACGCTTAGTTTTTGTATGATGTGAGTTTTGAAGCCGTGTTTGAGCTCCAAATGAGTCCCTACGACTTATAATAATATATTATATGATTAAATGCACTTTTGGGATCAAAACAACTTTGATCGAGTCACTTGGGAGCCAAAAAAGCTCTTTAAAGTCTCGATTTCTTTAAAACAAGTGATAATGAATTTGTTTTAGTGCGAAATGAGTTTTTAAGTCCTGTTGGAGCTCCAAATGACTTATTAAGGCTTATTGTAATACGTTATATGATTAAATGCACATTTGGGATCAAAACAACTTCCTAAAGTCACTTCTGTGCCAAAAAAGCCCTATAAAATATCGATTTCGACAAAACTAGTTATAAGGACTTAGTTTTTGCACGATGTGAATTTTTAAGGTTTTTCAGAGCTCCAAAATGAGTCCCTAAGACTTATTATAAGATATTATACGTTTAAATATGTATTTTAGATCAAAACTAATTTGCTAGATTAACTATGGCACCAAAAAAAACCTTTTAAAGGCTCGATTTCCGCAAAACTAGTGATTATGACATTGTTTTAGCGCAAAATGAGTTTTTAAGGCTTGTTGGAGATCTAAATCACTTTCTAAGACTTATTACAATACATTATATGGTTAAATCCACATTTGGGATCAAACAAACTTTCCTAGAGTCACTTCGGAGCCAAAAAAGCCCTTAAAACGCATGATTTAGGCAAAACAAGTTATAAGGACTTAGTTTTTGCACGATGTGAGTTTTGAAGGCTTGTTGGGTTTCCAAATGAGTCCCTGCGACTTTGGAGCAAAAAAAGCCCTTCAAAGGCTCGATTTCAGTAAACCTAGTGACAATGACTTTGTTTTGGTGTGAAATGAGTTTTTACGGCTTGCTGGAGCTCCAAATGAGTCCCTAAGACTTCTTATAATATAATATATTTTCAAATACTCATTTCAGATCAAAAGAACTTTAAAATAGTCACTTCGGAGCAAAAAAAAAGCCCTTAAAAGGCACGATTTAGGAAAAATTAGTTATAACAACTTAGTTTTTGCATGATGTGAGTTTTGAAGCCTTGTTTGAGCTCCAAATGAGTCCCTACGACTTATAATAATATATTATATGATTAAATGCACTTTTGGGATCAAAACAACTTTGATCGAGTCACTTGGGAGCCAAAAAAGCTCTTTAAAGTCTCGATTTCTTTAAAACAAGTGATAATGAATTTGTTTTAGTGTAGTAACTGACTGGAAAGAATGGATAAATGCGATATTTGGACGAATTCAATCTCCAGTTACAGTACCCTCTCTCAACCTAAAAGAACTTCGTGTGGAATGCACGACTCAGGATGAACCAATTTCTCTCTCGATTTTTGAAATTCTTCACAGACATCAAAATCTTGAGAGACTTGATGTGAGTGGTTGTTTTGTGAATATTGGAACATGCCAACGTGATGAGCATCACGAAGGAACACTCCCACATATCCAAACAAGTAGCCTTGCCCCACCCCTTATGTCCTTTCACAATTTGACAGAGCTAGAAGTATCATATTGCCATGAATTGACATATTTATTAGATTCCTCAACAGCTAAAAGTCTTATACAACTCAGAGTAATGAGCATAAGGAGTTGCAGAGAAATGAAAGACATAATTAGAGACTGCAAAGAAGGTGATGAAACAACAGAAGATGATGCTTTTGATTTCAAGAGATTGGAGGTTTTAGTGCTTCGTGATCTGCCCACTCTCAAAAGCTTCTACTCTGGAAATAATACCATGATGTTTCCACGGCTGCAAAAGCTATTTGTGAGTCAATGCCCCGAGATGAAGAGTTTCTCTTGTGGAGTTGTAACCACCTTGATGTTGAGGACAGTCATCACAGAGATAGAGGTTGAATGGTTGTGGAATTATACTTATTGTATGGAAGACAGAGCTATACCTAAACGAGAATGTTGGAATGGTGATGTGGATACAACCATTAGGAAGCTTTGGGAGGAAAGTTCAAATTCATCATCTCAACAGTCCTTTGCTGTCACGGTATGTTCACTGATATATTCTCATGATTAAATTCTTTGATGATAGAAAACACGAAATTCCTTCAAACCACGGCTTAGTTTCTTTTAATATTCTTAAAAAATAATAATAATAATAATAAAATTTGAATCCTACTTTGCATAATGTTGGCACCAAACTTTTGTAGAACTATGTTTAGAGTCTACCCTGATCATCTAAGCAAGTGCTCTCGATCTCATATCTTTTACTCTGTCTATACAAAAGATTTTTTTTTTCTTATTTGATAATTGTACTTTTTCAGGATGTTGAGGATTGTTTTGGAATAGGTACCTCTATAGAAGGTGCTGGAGTGTAACTGGAATGTAGACACTATTGGTACAAACCTCATTCCCTGCTAGATCTTGTTCTAATTAAGAGTGACTTTCATATTAATTTTGTGTAGTTTAGTATTTGTTGCATATGTACATTAATGCACTTCGATTATATTCCTCAAAAACTCTTGGTTTTCCGTTTAGAACTATTCATAAGCTAAAATAGAAAAGGTCATAAAAATAAGACAAACAAATAGTATTCCCTGGTTTTTTATTTGAGTGATGCTCTGCCATACAAATAACGATTTAAGAATAATATAAAGTCTTGGCATTAACAGAGGCTTAAATTAAGAAAACAATTCTTGTGAATTGGATATTTATCTTACAACACTCGAGTATTCAATAACATGTATCTTTGCTTTGACATCAACTAGCCAAGATTATTCATTCGGTCGTCTATTTTTATTCTATTATAGACAAAATTGGGAAGAAAAAAATGAGCATTCGTAACAAGTTGGTTTATTAAAAATGAAAGTATTAATCTAGTTGATAAGCTATTACAATCTTTGTTCTCTGATTTTGTTGTTCAATTTTAATCTGTTTTATAGGTTTCGTCTGAGGACGTCAGCGGCTAAATGAATCCATATGAAAAAACGTGGTAGAATTTAAGTTTGTCAAAGTTGGTATTGTAATAGCGCCATCCAAAATGAAAGTAAGACAAGTTTTGTATAAGATTGATATACTCTGATCCATTTTCTTTTGTATTGAACCATTTTCTTTTGTATTGAATTTCAAGTGTTTTTCGATAATGTTTAGAATTGAATGCTTTCACTCTCACTTAACTAAATAATTTTCTTGCTTATGCAGATTTATTTTCAAGTTTGGTGGAGAAATATCAAAAGATTGGTCTCATGCTTGCAATGAAAATTTAGACCGGAGAAGGAAAAAAAAAAAAAAGCTAACTTGGTTGTTTTCTTTTGCTATTATTCATATGTTCTTATGGTGTGAATGGAGTTTGTTGGACACCCCATTGTATTTGTTTGGAAGCCCTATTGTATTTGTTACTGCGTTAGTATTGGCATGTTATTTTTTACAAAACATATATTTGTTTAAAGCTATTATTTGGTTTGATTTAGTTTTTTATTTTTAGTATCAATCCGACAACAAGATTTTGAATTTTTAAAGCTTCTTGCGAGACGTTCCTCAATGTGTTCTCAAGGTGTTCCTTGCTTCAAATTTTGTGGATTTTATTGAAATCTCCAAAATTCGATTTGACTTTATAGAGATTATATATGGCCATATTTTCGCCCAAGAATTGTCAGGGATTATGGATTGGCAGGTGGCACGTTTCTAAGGAAAGAAATTACTCTTTAATGTGATTGATTTGCTTTTAATGTTTTTTTTTAATTGTTTTTGGGCATGTATATCATCTCTCTACAAGGTTTTCTTAAGATTCTTTCCTTTGGCTTTGTTGGTGTAAAATTTGAATTAACGACGATCCACACTTCTAAAGTGATGTGACAATTAACGGTGATTATTTGGTCGGAAGAAGTAAAGAACACAGAGTTTTTAGAGTGGTTCGGCCCTCCTCCGGAGTAATAGCCTACGTCCATTAGAAACTGAATTTGATTACTTAGAATTCCCAGTAAAAAATTCACCCTTCCCCCTCTCCGGTCTCTCCTTTCCCTTTTATATCTGAGAGATTAGGGTCCGAATCAGGAATGTTTCACCTACCCTCCTGTAAATCTCGGGATTAGTTTACCAAATACATGGGCAGTTATTTCTTGGGAATCTGATATATACAGTTATATCAATCCAGGTTTTACGGGATTTGGTACATAATGCCCACGATCGGGGCTAAAAAAAAGAAAGAAAGCGGAACAGAAATAAAGACCTAATCTACCACGCGTGGACTTCATCTTCGATCGAGGGTCACCAGCTTCGCGGGTCGAGCGCTCTGTCTTGAGTGAAGTCCTTATTTCTTCTCCGAGGCTATAGCTTCGCGGGAGTGGACCATCTTCGAGGATCCGCGGTCTTCTTGTCTGTCAATCCCTCTCCGAGGGCCTTATCATAAAATTGACACCACCTTCGGTGGTACTTTTCTTGCTTATCTTCGTGGGTGTAAGATCGAGGATGATCTCTGCCCCCCAATCCCGAAGTTGTGAATCGTACTTTGCGGGATTTCTTCCTTAACACTCTGACATTCTTTGGGAGATTATCTCCGTTTGACAAAATTTTCTGACATCGGGTTATGATGAGATTTTCTTCGAAAATCTCTGACCATCCAGTTCCGTCGCGGGAGCCCAGAGTGTCCCGAGGAATTACAACGTCCCTAGCGAGCTCCATACTTGCATTTTTGTTTCTCTTTTTTCTGTCTTCTTCATTGTCGGCCTCAAGGAAGCCTGCGTTCTAGGTCGGGGCATCTTCGGATGCAGCCGAAGGGAGTGTTGCTTCTTCTACAAAGAAGTCCACTTCCTTCGGGGTTTCCAGAAGAAAGACGATGCCTCTTCTTTGAAAAGGCCAGCTCCGTGCAGGCTCGCGGCTTTACCTGCTCTGTCTTCGATGCAGGAGGTCGACGTCGAGTATTCTCCAGAGCCTGTGGAGAGGAAGAAGAAGAAGAAGACGAAGACAGGAGTTGGAGAGGAAGGTCGGACCCCTTCGAAGTCAGGCGTTCCACCGAATCTGACTCCGCCATCTCCGGCACTAACCCAGACTACGCTTGGATCGGGACGTTCAACACCGATCATCTTCGATAAGGGTATGTAGCTGTTACATGCAAAACAAACACGAGAAGCATTTTATATTTATAAAAATTTTAAATACTAACCTGTTTCGCTTGGTTGTCTTTGACTTACACGATCGAGTCCCTCCGGGATCAATCATGTAGTCACAAGTTACGTCCTCTCTGAGGATCACAACTCTTCTAAACCATGCCCTCTCTGAGGGTCATAATTAAAGCAAATTAAGCGATTTCATTAGACCGTAACTTGAGCATATTTTTCTTCGAAAGATGCTCTATCACTTTGGGTTCTTCCTTCTCCAAAGGATTATCCCGAAGCAAGCTCCTTCTCCGAAGGAAGATCTTGGTCAAATCTAACAACCGACGAAATTTGTAAGCACCCTATTACTCGCATCGGTCCCCGATGCTTCTGAATAGAGTGTGGCCTCTTTACTTTTATGCTTCAGTATTCAAACTTAGTCCAATTTTTCAAAATTTTCTAAGTTTTTCATACCTCGTGGTTTCCCCTTTAAGCATACCTAGGTCTTCTATCTTCTTCGAAGCATAGAATGATTCTAGGAGAAAATCAGCCAAATGCTTCCCAAGTTAATCCCCGAACAGGTTAAGACTTGACAAGAAAAAAGATTATGCAGTAGGAAGCTTCAACGATTAAAGCCTACGCAAGCCCTCCGGACTCACGCGTTCTAGCCTCGCAAGTCTTCGAAGTACCTATAGGGCGCACCTATTTCTTTATGGTACCCCGGGTGTAATTCTTCATCGAACGATGGGTCTGTCCCCCAGGACATGATCCTCTCGCGATTATATGGGTCTCATCCTCGATCATATGGGATCAGGAGTCGGTAGCTAATACTCGCTTTGCGAGTTGACGAAGGTCTCCTTGAACGAGGTGGTAAGCTAGTAGTACGTGTCTTACCATTGTTTACAAGCTCAGGCAGCCTCATTCTCTGGTCGTAAGTCGCGATGTTGCTGGTTTCCTCCTGCGGGGGTGTCCGCGGATCTTTTTATCTCCTTCCGTTGGTCCCCTTCGGGGTTCTCGCGGGAAGTCTTCGCGGCCCCAGACTTCTTCGCAGTCAAGGCCTTGGCATTAATGTGATTTCTAGCTCAGTCCAAGAAATCTGAATACATCCGCGGCGGTTTCTTATTAATAGAAAATAAGAACGGAGTATCTTTGCGAACTACGGAGTTCGCGGCTAGCAGCAAGGCATCATCAGATAGATGCCCTGACCTTCACAGTAGCCTTAGTGAATCGCTTCAGCCAAGTCTGGAGGGCTTCATCATCCTTCTGCTTGATGCGGAAGAGGTACGCCAGATTCTTGAGGTGTCTCCGACCCTCCAAGAATTACGACACAAACTTCACCCTCAGATCCTACCAACTCGCGACTGAGTTGGCTTGGAGTCGGTACCACCACCTGTGTGCTTCGCCTGCGAGGGTGGTGTCGAACGACCGGCACTTGATGGCGTCAGAATAACCATAAGCGCGGGCCCACGAGGACTAGACCCCCAGGTGGTTAGAAGGGTCCCCAGTTCTATCGAACAGGCTTACCTTCGGTAGCATAAGTCGATCGAGGATGGGGGCAGCAAAAAGATCTTCCGTTAAGGGGGTGAAATCCCCATCCAAAATTCCTTCACGGGCTGCCTCGTCAAGAAGCCCTCGGAGACGCTAGATATCCGCAGAGAATTCCTGAGTTGCCAGGGTCTGCCTATTGGTCGCGATGATAGCCAATCCATCGGGGAGCCAGTCTACCACCGGGGGTCGCGCGCCTCTGACGCAGATTGCAGGTTGTACAGGAGCAAGTCTTGCTGGCTCCAGCGAAAGTGGGCCCAGCCTGTTAAAGACAGACCCGGAATTAGCCGAATCTTCTTCTGCGTCGGGGGCAGGTCGCAAGCCTCCAGCTCAGACCACCATCGACCGCGCGCCTTCAGTGGGGCCGAATCTTCTGGAACGTTAGCGACAGATCGCGAACGTCTGGTTTGGACAACTGACAATCGCGCAGCTCCGGTGCGGGCCGCAAGCTCGCGCATTCGTAGTCCTACGACTGCAGGGGTTGCGGGTCTCAGCATCAGATCTGCCACCAGCCTCATCCTCTGGGTCGGCCTTGCTGGTGCCTCTGGTAGCCACCTCGGTCGCAGCTTTCTTTCGCTTTGCCCGGAGCCGCGCTCAGAGCACATCGGACTGCTCCGCATCTGTAAGAAGTGGCGGTTCACTTTGGTTTTTCACAAAAGTCTCCATCACACCGCTCATGTGCGCCATGAAGTCCTCCACGTTTTTCATCCTTTGCTCGAGCTGCTCTTGCTCGCAGGTTAAGGGGCTCTTCCCATTGCGTTTGGTTGTCAATGCCATTGATCTCCGATCAAGTGGGGTGACAGAAAATTTCTAGAAAGAGTGGAAAGAAACTGGAAAGAAAGGGCAGTGGGCCCTCCTTCTAGCACCAATCTGTTGGTGTAAAATTTGAACCAACGACAATCCATACTTCTGAAAGTGATGTGGCAATTAACGATAATTATTTGGTCAGAAAAAGTAAACAACACAGAGTTTTTGGAGTGGTCTGGCCCTCCTCCGGAGTAATAGCCTACGTCCACTAGAAACTGTATTTGATTACTTGGAATTCCCAGTAAAAAATTCACCATTCCCCCTCTCTGGTCTCTCCCTTTCCCTTTTATATATGAGGGATTAGGGTCCGGATCAAGAATGTTTCACCTATCCTCCCGTAATTCTCGGGAACAGTTTACCAAATACATAGACAATTATTTCTTGGGAATCGGATATCTATAGTTATATCAATCCCGAATTTTATGGGATTTGGTACATAATGCCCACGATCGGGGCTAAAAAAAAAAAAAAAGAGAAAGCAGAACAGAAATAAAGACCTAAACTACCACGCGTGAACTTCATCTTCGATCGGGGGTCACCAGCTTCGCGGGTCGAGCGCTCCGTCTTGAGTGAAGTCCTTATTTCCTCTACGAGGCTAGCTTCGCGGGAGTGGATCATCTTTGAGGATCCGTGGTCCTTCTTGTTCGTCAATCCCTATCCGAGGGCCTTGTCAAAAAATTGACACCACCTTCGGTGGTGCTTTTCCCACTTATCTTCGTGGGTGTAAGATCGAGGATCATCTTCGACAATCCCCATTCATTCTTCGGGGGATGCTCCTATGATGATGTGGCATTGCATCGTTATTGGAAACGAGGGCTTGTTTTCGCATTAAATGTGCCTCGGAGACTACGCCCGCGAAGCTACATTCGCTGACGAAAAATCACTGATAACAGGGTTTTTCTTCTGAGAGGTTTTAATGAGGCCTCAGTTTGTTGGGTAGACCCTATAGGACTGTCCTTTTATTTGCTCTGTCTTTTTAGATTTTTCTTTCTTTTGTCTCTGGGGTTGTATTCTTGCTATTGGATACTCTTGTATTTTTCTTTTTTCTATTAATGAATTTCGGAACCAATAGTGGAATGAGGAGGATCAACCTAGTTCGTAAGCTTCCAGATAATCAGGCGTGTACCAGCTTTGCTAGGATGCGTTCTCACTTTTAACTCAGAAAAAAAATGTATTGTGAGTTTGAGAGAAAAATATTGCAGATAATTTTCATTTTTCCTTTGTAATTTTAAGAGAACATTGAGTGAATTTGAGAAAAGAGGTCTCGTAGAGATTCCGTGAAAATGAGGGGATGTCAGACACGAGATAGTAAGAAGAGAGTCATTGTGTGACGAGTCATCTGGGCGTAACCCCACGGACGTAATCTGGCCCGAACAACATTATCAATTCTTGTGTCTTTTCATTTTCTACAGTTTGAATTTCTTCTCTCGTTCATCTCTATTTTATTTAATAGATTAGTGATTTTTTAGTATTTGCTTTTAAGCTATGTTTATCAAGAAAAGACATTCATCAAATCCCTTGCTATCCATAGCTACTCTCACTATTAGTACGTGATTAGTATTTGAGAAAATTGGTTTGCAAGTTATTAATACGCCATAGTGATTGGTATGTCGGAAAGGATTAGTAAACTTCGGTGTTGTGTTCTCTATGAATCTCATCTGGTAATTGAGTTTGTTATAGAGACAGTGAATATCTTGAAGAAAAAAAAACTCAATAATTAAGGACCAGTCATCAATATATATAATAAAAAAAAAGGAACTCAATAATTAAGGACTTGTCATCAATATGTAAACTAATTGAAGCTGTTGTTATTTGCCTTGATACTCTTAATATCAGTCTCAAATCTCAATATATAAGTGATGAGTGTAATTAAATACACTCATTTGCCCTCGGATTTTGCCAAAACCAAAAGCGAATCCTCAAGTTTTAAATGGTTTGATGTTGTTTTTGAGCTTTTATAGGTTCAATTCATTAAAACGACAAAAGATGCCATTTATAGGAGTAAATTGATCTAAAAAATGGCATAATACGAACTTTCGCACACCCTCAGAACCATCTCAAGACCCAACGTGTGCCCACGAGCCATCCCAAGCCCTCACATCACAAAATCAAGCCAAAATACCAAATCAGAACCAAAATGGGAGTTTTGGTCGCGGTGCAAAGTACAAAATTTTTTCTTCATTTTTCTTTATCGCGCCGCGACCAAATCCTTCATCGCGCTGCGAACTCCCTAGATTTTTGTTCATCGTGCCACGATGAAGAATTGGTCGCGCCGTGACCAATAAGACAGCAAACACATCTAAGGCCATTTTCAACCCTTAGATGCAAAAATCAATGGTGGATATGAACCAAGAACACTAGGGCTTTATTATTTGGAGGGGGGAGCTCGAATTTGATGAAGAAAGGCCAATTTTTTGGGGATTTTCTTGAAGACACAAGAGAGCAAAGGGAGAAGGACTTCTATGGAGCTTGGAAGCTTGGGAACCACTATTTTCATGAGCTCTTGAGCTCATTAGTGTTTGAATTCCTATTTCCCTATCATTATTATTTTTGTCTTAAATATTTAGTGTTTAATTGTGAAAATTATGATTGAGTTGTGGTTGAAGGGATGAGGTAATCTCTCCCTTGAACTCATGATGAACCATTTTAATTAAATTGTGATTGTTAAGCACTCTTGTTTGGGCATTGATAGGACTTAATGCTTTCATTTTCATTGTGGTATTTTATCAAACACCATAGTGCATTAAGTTGTCATTGGGTTGTCTTGCAATGTATTTGGATGAATTAGTTTATTTGAGTGGGCCAGAGAAGGTCATAATGCAAGCGATAACCGACAATGTTCAATTTGATATTTGTGAGTCCAAGAGGAGATCAAATATCTCGTGGTTTATAATGAGGTGTTTAATGCATGATTTATCACTTGTTAGCTTAATAAAGATGTTAGTTGATAAGCGTATCACAGAACCCATTCAACGCCCGAGAGGGGTAACGGGCATCACTAGAACTCTAGACCAACAAGGGTGTGAAACGTCATTAATTGATCATATTGGGAATTCATGAGGGACGGGAGAGAGAGCCAAAAATTCTTTGAACCCACTTTTATTTATTGTTTTCCTATCAATTTAATTGATTGCCTAGTTAAAGTTAATCTTATTTTTAATTTAATATTTCGCATTCGACTTATTAGTCTAGATAGCAACTAGGACAAGCGAGGCAATACTCGATTCTTATTTCTGACCCAATCAATCAATGTGGAGACAATATCCGGACTCAAAGTCCACTTCATTACTTGTGCGACCCGTATACTTGCGGTAAATCACTATCAATAAGTTCCTCTTATCAATATGTTTTTAGTTGCAATAGTTTTATATAGTCAAAACTAGTTCAACTAAATATAATTTTATCTATCACACAACTTTCACGACTATGCTATCGTGACACTCTCAATTCCTTGAGCCAAGAAGAATAAGATAGGGTAAGCTATTTAGTCTCACATTATCTGTGTGAGGTCAAGTGTAATGATTTATAAGCAATTGCATTCACCTCCTAATGTATGAAGCCTTTTGAGTAAAATTCAATATCAAAACTGTGTGGGCTTAGACCCAAAGCGAACAATATCATACCAATATGGTCGTGAGTTTAACTTTTGTTTGAATCATAAATTGTGTCAAAATCCATTATAAACTTTAAAAGCGCATACATTTACATTAAATGATGCCATCTTGTTCTTCCTTGAAAATTAAATTTCATAATTTCTTTATTCAAATAAGTAATGGCGATGAGTATTTTTTGCTGGGAAGTAATGGTGATAAGTATGGTATAATCTCTATTTGAATAAAAAAAGAGCTTGGCTTTCCCACATGATTATAAAACAAATGGGGTTTGGCATGTCTGTTATTTGAAACGAATGGAGTTGGGCATGTCTGTGTTTGGGAATTCATTAAACTCGGTTGTGAACCGACCACGGTGACTATGACTACTCTAGTAAAAGGGTTTCTGACTACTCTAGTAAAAGGGTTTTTGAGTGAAGGGAAGATTGATGAGGCTAAACAATGCTACGAAAAAATGGCTGAAGGAGGTTGTAAGCCGGATGTTATTACTTGTACCACGTTGCTGAATGGTTTTCGTAAGACGTGGAGCTATTCAGTTGCTCAGCAACATAGAAAAGAATAATATTTGCCAGCCTGACATATTTTCCTATACCACAGTTGTTGATGGCCTTTGCAAGGATGCATTTAGTTCTTGATGACTTGGATGTGTTTTCAACAATGAATTGAAGAGGCATTGTTCCAAATGTCGTCACTTTTACCACTTTGATTCATGGGTTGTACTCAATTGGTGAAAGGAAAGAAGCTATGATGTTATATGATGGAATGATAGATCGAAAGATCACTCCAAACGTACAAACTTTTAATGTCTTCATTGATGCGTTCTATAAAGAAGGCATGGTTGCATAGGCGCGAGGTGTGATGGAAACTATGGTTAAAGAAGGCATCAAACTAGCATTGTAGCATATAGCTTACTTATGGAATATCATTGTTTGAGAGGGGAAATCGATGAGACAAGGAAAGTGTTCAACATAATGATTGTTAAGGGTTGTGAACCCAATTTTCATAGATATAACATATTAATAAATGGGTATTTAAAAAGTAAGATGATAGTCGATGCCCTTCACTTCTTGAAACGATGCCATCGAGGGGATTAAGACTAGATGTTGTTACTTACAGTTCTCTTATTGGCGGGTCTTTGCAAAGTCAGCATGCTCAAGATCTGATTCAATCGGTGAAAGTTTGTGTGGGCAACTTCCAGACATTCAAACTATGTCACTGCCCTTGTATAGGAGTTGTAGGTGGTTGTGGGACTTGGTGTTGTACATAATTGAGCTTTAATCATTTTCGTTGTCGAGATGTTATTTTAATTCTTGTCATTTTTTCTTACTGAAATCAAAGGATTGGCCATTACTATAGTAATGTAAAAATCATTGAGAATATATATTAAACTCCAGTATATATAAATTCTGGAATGTCAAAACTAGCGTGAACATACTATAATAGCCAGAGCCAGAGCCAGAGCAATTCATTGAGAATATAAAATAACTCCTAGTATATATACAATCCAGAAACGTCAATACAATCTAAAATCCTCTAAATCCACGTTTATTGGTTCTTCTTGCATGCTTTCTATATCAGCAGAAATATCATTTCTTATTGCCTCGGTGTCATCGCTGGCCTCACTTTCAGAAGCTGTAGGAGGTTGTGCGGCTTGTTGTTGTACATAATTGAGGGTTAATCCTTTCGGACGTCGACAAGTTAATTTAATTCTTGCTATTTTTTCTCACTGAAATTAATGATTGGCCATTAGTACAACGATGTTAAATCATTGATAATATATATCTACTGATTCCAATATATATAAATGCAGTGAGTTCAATAATTTAAAATATATTCTGGTATAGAACAGAAATACTAATAAAGGAATAAAGTCAGATTCTATGAGAATCAAAATTATATTCCAGTATATACCACACAAATTGAAAAGAAAGGAAAAAATGTAAATGACATTGCGAATATAAATTATATTGCGGGATATACAATAGAAATACCAATAGAAGAACAATGTAATATTCCTTAAGAATGTAAATTATATTCCAGTATATACCACAGAAATTGAAAAGATATAAAAAAATCCACAACGTGAAATACATCATTGAGAATGTGAATATATTCTAGAATGTAAAATAAATTCTAAAAAAACAAATGAAACAAAACGTTAAACATCTTTGGCCCTACCACTTTTTCCTTTGTTTGGTTACATTTGAGGACAATCTAAAAATTTTGTTATTAACAAAATAAGCACTACCGTTCTAGGGTATATATATATATGTACGCCTATATAGCATTTTCACCGACAGACAAATAACACATACAATGAATGATGGTAGAGAGAATTAAGTGTCTAATATAGAAATAAATGTCTTTGAAGATGGTTTTTTGTGATAGTTGATTGTGTGTTTTAGATGAAAAATTGATCTCTGAGTTTGTTACCACTTAACATGACAGGGAGATAGGAATTTATGAAGAATTTAAAAAAAATTCAAGAATGCAAAATGATGAGGAAACGAACGGTACCAATTCTTTCTCAAAAACTCAGAGGATTGTTGAAGGCGATGAAGAAATTCAACAGTGGAGAATCCGGTGGAGATGAAATTGCCCTTTTTTTTGCTCTTGTTGATGCCGGTCGAAAATCTGTGGAGAATAAGAAGAATATTTTTTTTAGGGTTTAGGAATGCCTGCTGAGAATTTTTGGGGGAGATAATGCCCCTTTTTTTGTGTTTTTGAATATTACGTAACCTAAATTTTTTTTTTCTTTAATTTGAAAGCTTGCCGAGATTTTTGGGGAAGATATTTGCTTTTTTTTTTTTTGAATATGGCTAACCCAAAACTTTGGGGGAATAAATTTGGTAAATCTTTTTTTTTTTTTTTTCAATTTTCAGAGAATATTAATTTAGATATATAGGGATATATTTGTACATTCAAGTCACAAAACTTATATACGTAATAATCTCAATTCTCTAACTTAGATGTGTAATATTCTCTCTAAACAACCTTATATATGTAATTTTCCCTATTCTAAGACTACAAGCCTATGATTGGTCTAATGGATGACAAGTGTCAACCATCCATGATGTCTTGAAGGCTATAAATAGCCCCCTCTCCTTAATGTTTCTTATACACCACAACAACAACAAAAAGCCAATCAAGGCTTAAAAAAAAATCTTTCACTTTCTTTCTTTTGAATAGTTGTGAGAATAAGTGGAGGTGTTTAGTGAGAGTAGCATAAAATATTAGTGTGCTATTTTCTTAGTGTAATTGTGGGTCTTGTGTATGAAATTCTTTTAATATAATAAAAGTGTCTTTATATTTGGGGTTGTTATTTTGGTATTTAGAGCCAAGTGGTGCTCAACAATTGGTATCAGAGCCACGCATAAGGTCTTTTGAAATTTTGAGTATGCTCTGTGGTTGCAGTTATAACTGATCTTCCACATCAGAAAATATTTCTTAAGATTTTTTCGTGGTTTGTGGTTACCTTGAGCCACAAAAGTAGGGACTGTTTGTGGGGGAGTTTCTTTGTGTCAGCCACGTTTTAGGGTCTCTTGAAATTTTGAGTATGCTCTGTGGTTGCAGTTCTAACTGGTCTTCCACATTAGAAAATATTTCTTGAGATTTTTTGCGTGGTTTGTGTCGTGAGTAGTCAGGGACTCTGCAAGATTTTTTGTTGAGAACAAAATCTTGTTTTGGTATTGCCGTAGTCTTACCAACACGATAGGTGACCTTCAAATTGTTAGAGGAATTAAGAAGCTCAACAACCAAAATTACAATACATGGGCGACGTGTATGGAATCATACCTGCAAGGCCAGGATCTTTGGGAAATCATTGGTGGTAGTGAAATTGCACAACCACCTGACAATGATACTGCATCAAAGAAGTGGAAAGTCAGAGCAGGGAAGACAATATTCACCATCAAGACCACAATAGACGAAGAAATGCTGGAGCACATAAGGGAAGCAAAAACACCAAAGGAAGCGTGGGATACTTTCAAAGCACTTTTCTCACGGAAAAATGATATGAGATTACAGCTCCTTGAAAATGAGTTGTTATCTGTCAAGCAGAATGATTTGACGATCAATCAGTATTTTCACAAGGTGAAGACTTTGTGTAGAGAAATTTCTGAGCTAGATTCTGATGCCAAAATCGCGGAAGCCAGGATGAGAAGAATAATCATTCATGGCTTAAAGCCGAAGTACAGAGGGTTCGTTACCGCTGTACAAGGTTGGCCTACTCAACCGTCTCTTGTAGATTTTGAGAATTTACTTGCAGACCAAGAAGCGATGGCCAAAGAAATTGGTGGAGGCTCACTAAAAGGTGAGGAAGATGCGCTCTTTACCAACAAGAATAGAGAGCGGCCTCGACCAAATACCGGCAAAGGATCGAAGAGAAGCGATGACAAACCAGGTGGTCATCATAACAGCCCTCACTCAGGGGGAGCTCAGAAGAATGGAGACAAGGTTTATCCGTCCAGACAAAACAAATGGTTTGACGGTAATTGTCACAACTGCGGAAAGAAGGGCCACATGGCAAAAGATTGTTGGTCCAAGAAGAAAACGGCCGAAAGCAATGCAGCAACCTCCAAGACGGAGAATCGGAGTGACGACGAATGGGATGTTGTCGCATCATTTGCTGCTGAAGAAGAAGAATCGGCGCTCGCAGTGACGATAACGGGACGGATTGACTACGAGAAGGATTGGATCATTGATTCCGGTTGTTCGAATCACATGACCGGAGATGAAGACAAGCTGCAGGAAATGACAGAGTACAAAGGAGGCTGCGTGGTGGTGACGGTCAACAACTTGAGGTTACCAATTGCTCATATTGGTAAAACAACCATTGTACCTCGTTACGGTCCAAACGAGATACTGCTTCAAGGAGTCTATCATGTTCCAGGCATGAAGAAAAATCTGCTATCAGTGGCACAATTAGCATCATCTGGCCATTATGTGTTGTTCGGTCCTCAAGATGTCAAGGTGTATGAAGATCTGAAGATCACAGGAACACCAACAATGGAGGGACGGAGGTTAGAGTCTGTCTACGTAATGTGAGCAGAGTCTGCTTATATAGTCAGGACTCGAAAAAGTGAGACAGCAGATTTATGGCATACGAGGCTAGGACACGTCGGCTATCACAAGTTGAAAGTAATGAAGAAGAGGTCAATGCTAAGAGGACTTCATCAGCTCGAAGTCCGAGAAGACACGGTTTGTGACGGGTGTCAATACGGTCAAGCACATCAATTACCGTATGGTGAATCGAAGTTCAGAGCAAAGGCGCCGTTGGAGCTAATTCACTCTGATGTCTTTGGGCGTGTCAAACAACCATCTTTTAGCGGAATGTGATACATGGTTACGTTCATCGATGACTTCTCCAAATATACTTGGGTTTTCTTTATAAAAGAAAAATCCGACACATTTTCAAAATTCAAGGAGTTCAAAGAAGTTGTGGAAGGAGAAGTTAACAGAAAAATACAGTGCCTGCGTACTGACAACGGGGGAGAATACATGTCAAATGAATTCTCTCAATCCCTCAAAGAATGCCAGATACGTCATCAGATGACTTGTCCGAATACGCCGCAACAGAATGGCGTAGCCGAAAGGAAGAACCGACATCTCGCGGAGACTTGTCGGAGTATGATACATGCCAAAAATGTACCAGGGAGATTTTGGGCTGAGTGTATGAAGACAGCAGCTCATGTGATCAATCGGCTTCCCCCACCAAGGCTTCATGTAACACCCACGTACTTAACAACGTATTTAACGTTATAATTTACCTAGTTAAGCAAATGAGCGCTAATCTCATTCATGTCATTCTTATAAACATAATACAAAACACGGAAGCAAACTTATTTTTTTAAAATAAACTGTGCAAAAAGTTACCAAAATATAAAGCTGCATATCTTACAAAATAAATATAGGCAATTCTCAAACCATATTCTACTTAAAACAACATATACACAGCGTAATATAACTAGATTCTCAAAAATTATACTACACGATTTTTCTTTTTGGCATATGAACATTCTGAAGGCAAACGGACTGCAAATCAACCAACTCCTATTGCTTAAGAGATTCGTTATCTGCATCACAAGAAACTATATGAGCTAACGCTCAGTAAGTAGAAACTTTCATTTTAGAAAATAATAAAAACACATAAAGGATTTATTATTGTTATTGTACTCATTTACTTAGCATAAAACATCAATCTTTTCATCAATTATTTGGGCCCCATTTAAGTATAAATTTCAGCTTAACATCCGATAGGCCGTGAGTTTTCGGAACCTGTTCTGTACTGGCCAGAATTTATGAAAGTTCACCCCTCTTAGAAACCTCACGCCAAGAGGAATTCACCTTCCCTTTACAAGAGTTGTGGCTACCCTGGCTTGGCTTTTACACCTCAAGGGATTTAACCACCATGATTGGGTCCGCCGGTCCCCCGCGTCCCTTGCCTACCCAGATATCAAACCAAAACTGATACTTATATCTTAAGTGTCAAAACAAGAGTACAATAATCTTTATTTTTCCAGCTTGAAACTATATTCCTGAACCATTCAATACAGTAAGATTCACACAATCTATCACATAATTCATTTAAGCACATAGAGCACATACCATGTATTATTGCTTCCTGTGATGGTTTTGAAAAAGTAAGATTTCTACTTACCTCTTGAAATTTTGATTCTCTAGTGTAGGAGCAGATATCCTTCCTCAAGCAATTGATGTGGTCTTGGTCTCTAAAAATATAAAATAATACAATTTACACTCTTAATACCTATATAAATATTTATTCTTTCACTTATACCATTGCACTAATTTGATTTATCAACTCTACTATTTAGTATTCGAGTACATTAAAAATAAATTATAATTAGTAATAAAACTTAATTCTCTAATAGACTAAACTTTTACCACAATAGAGATACTAATTGTACCTTAACTAATATTATAAAATCCAAAACTAAAATCCTTGAATTCATAACATGAACTATTTTGACAAATCAATCCAATATATAATAATTTATTTTAGTGCAACAATCACATTATCAAAATATTAATCAACTTATATTAAAATTTATATAAAACAGAATAACTTACAAACACATATTTTGGGAAAACATCAATTATTAAACTCTTTGTCACAAATAATAATAAAAACATCACTCATTAAATTCTGAGCTCAATATACAATAAACTAAATATAAAACATAACTTAAACATGATTTTCATTTCAAAACTACAAGAAATTTCAAGCAAACCAGTTTAGGACTTTATATTAAATTCTAATTTTCACCACACAAAATAAATTCAGAGAGAGTTTTTGACTTACTCAAAGTAGATTATTTGTTTGACGACTTCCAATCAAAAAGGAAGAGATGAAATGGTGATTTATGTACTGAAAATTGAAAGAAGTAGATCCTTCTCTTTCTCCCTGTCTTCGTTCTCCCTTTCTTTTCTTTTCTCTCTCTTTTTTTTTTGTTCGTTGATTATGCCTAACCGACAGGAGTGAATAGATATATATATCCATTCAGTTTTAAACTGAGACTTATAGGGTTTTGGGCTTGGGCTTTTGGCCTTGAATTTAAAGGGAAAATTACATATATAAGGCTATTTCAACACTATATTACATATATAAGTTAGTAGCCATAGAATATTACATATATAAGTTTCTTGCTGAGGTGTATTTTTTTAATACCAAAATAACCCTATAAATTAATTCAGCAATAATAAATTATAAATAACAAGTCTAGATATTTGTTCACGTATCACGCAATTTTTTTTTTAAAGTCAATATTTGGTTATAACTATAGCTAGTTTTGTGGAGGTACTTTTATGGAAAAGAAACAAAATTAATGTTGAATAAAGACTCCCTAGAAAATAGTACGTTCCTATTCAATAACGTTTTAATTGGTGCTGAGTACTTTATATTGATCAAACGATTTTTATTCAGAAAATTTAGATTGTTTAAATTCAAATTTGAAAAATCTTAGCCCGCTTTTATTTTATCCGGATTGTGCATACGGTATATAATTTATATTCCTGATTGATTTAGGTATATAATTTAAATTCTATCAATTTATGTATTTGAAATTCTAAATTAGATTTCGTTGGCAATATTGTATGTAATCTATTAACACATGATAACCCATTTTATTTTCGGATATTTGTTTGCTGGTTTTTATTTTGTCCACTTCCTAATCGTACGGTATATAATTTATATTCATGTGATACTTCTTCTGGCGCATTCCATCTGCACACTTTCAATATTATCATAACTATCATTACTTGTTGTCATTTTGTCGTCACTGCCCTCGTTGTTAAAAGTTGTAGGTGGTTGTGGGACTTGGTGTTGTACATAATTGAGCTTTAATCATTTCCGTTGTCGAGATGTTATTTTAATTCTTGTCATTTTTTCTTACTGAAATCAAAGGATTGGCCATTACTATAGTAATGTAAAAATCATTGAGAATATATATTAAACTCCAGTATATATAAATTCTGGAATGTCAAAACTAGCGTGAACATACTATAATAGTCAGAGCTAGATTATATAAACATTTTAGGTTAGCAATTCATTGAGAATATAAAATAACTCCTAGTATATATACAATTCAGAAACTTCAATACAATCTAAAATCCTCTAAATCCCCGTTTATTGGTTCTTCTTGCATGCTTTCTATATCAGCAGAAATATCATTTCTTATTGCCTCGGTGTCATCGCTGGCCTCACTTTCAGAAGATGTAGGAGGTTGTGCGGCTTGTTCTTGTACATAATTGAGGGTTAATCCTTTCGGACGTCGACAAGTGAATTTAATTCTTGCTATTTTTTCTCACTGAAATAAAATGATTGGCCATTAGTACAACGATGTTAAATCATTGATATTATATATCTACTGATTCCAATATATATAAATGCAGTGAGTTCAATAATTTAAAATATATTCTGGTATAGAACAGAAATACTAATAAAGGAATAAAGTCAGATTCTATGATAATCAAAATTATATTCCAGTATATACCACACAAATTGAAAAGAAAGGAAAAAATGTAAATGACATTGCGAATATAAATTATATTGCGGGATATACAACAGAAATACCAATAGAAGAACAATGTAATATTCCTTAAGAATGTAAATTATATTCCAGTATATACCACAGAAATTGACAAGATATAAAAAAATCCACAACGTGAAATACATCATTGAGAATGTGAATATATTCTAGAATGTAAAATAAATTCTAAAAAAACAAATGAAACAAAACGTTAAACATCTTTGGCCCGACCACTTTTTATTTTGTTTGGTTACATTTGAGGACAATCTAAAAATTTTGTTATTAACAAAATAAGCACTACCGTTCTAGGGTATATATATATATATATGTACGCCTATATAGCATTTTCACCGACAGACAAATAACACATACAATGAATGATGGTAGAGAGAATTAAGTGTCTAATATAGAAATAAATGTCTTTGAAGATGGTTTTTTGTGATAGTTGATTGTGTGTTTTAGATGAAAAATTGATCTCTGAGTTTGTTACCACTTAACATGACAGGGAGATAGGAATTTATGAAGAATTTAAAAAAAATTCAAGAATGCAAAATGATGAGGAAACGAACGGTACCAATTCTTTCTCAAAAACTCAGAGGATTGTTGAAGGCGATGAAGAAATTCAACAGTGGAGAATCCGGTGGAGATGAAATTGCCCTTTTTTTTTTGCTCTTGTTGATGCCGGTCGAAAATCTGTGGAGAATAAGAAGAATATTTTTTTTTAGGGTTTAGGAATGCCTGCTGAGAATTTTTGGGGGAGATAATGCCCCTTTTTTTGTGTTTTTGAATATTACGTAACCTAAATTTTTTTTTTCTTTAATTTGAAAGCTTGCCGAGATTTTTGGGGAAGATATTTGCTTTTTTTTTTTTTTTTTGAATATGGCTAACCCAAAATTTTGGGGGGAATAAATTTGGTAAATCTTTTTTTTTTTCAATTTTCAGAGAATATTAATTTGGATATATAGGGATATATTTGTACATTCAACTCACAAAACTTATATACGTAATAATCTCAATTCTCTAACTTAGATGTGTAATATTCTCTCTAAACAACCTTATATATGTAATTTTTCCGAATTTAAACATGGTCTAACATGAAATTTTAATTAGCTTTGTTCTCTGTTTTTTTTTTTTAAGCACCGCTGATATATAACAAAAGAAGGGATACTCATATTCAATTGGACATGGGCTTAAGTTTTGGAAATGGGCTTGGACTTTAAGTTGAACGTGGGAATAATGTGTTGAGTTTTAATTAGCTTATTCTTTTCTTTTTTTTTTTCTTTTTTTTTTTGAAAAACTTATATAAACACATCACAATAATTTATACCAATAACATAAATGACATGCTACAAATAAAGACATGAAATATACTAATTATAACTATGACATAGTTAAATTTACATAATTTTAGACAAGTAACATACTTTATTATTATTATTATTATTATTATTATTATTATTATTAATTCACTTTTTTTTTTATAAATCTTACATATCAATTCTTCGGCATTGGATATCGCACCCCACACTGCAAAACACTTGAATTTCATTAGCTCTTAATTAAATTTACTAATGCATATAATTATTAATTGAGATCATCAAAGCCAAATATCTAAATATAACTAACTAAACCTCCTAGTTTTTTTTTTTAAAGGGCATTACACTTGAGTTTACTTCGCCCTTCGAGAAACTGTGGGATGCTAAACCTACAGTTGGCCACTTCCGAGTTTTCGGTTGTGTTTGCTATGTTATACATCACGAAATGTGGTGTTTGATGAAATGTCTTCTTGGTTGTCTTCTAAAAATTTGGAACTACCTGATTCCAAAGAGATTGAAGATCAACTACAACAATTGGAAGAGCAAGTTACCGAGATACGACCAAGTCCAAGAGCAACCGACGAGTCGGAAGATGAAAATGGTGCAGAGCAAGGAGAGATAGAGAATCCATGGCAAAGTGGCGTTTATCAAAGATCAGTTAAAGATACCGAACCTGTTCAAAAAGGAGAAGGTTCGCAACCACAACTCAGGAGATCAACAAGAGTACGGAAGCCAAATTCCAAGTATGCCAATGCCGCCGTAGCTGAAGTCGAGATCCCAAAAGAGCCAGAGACATTTGACGAAGCATCTCAGAGTCCTAAATGGTTCAAAGCTATGGAAGAGGAAATCGCCGCATTAGAGCAAAATCAAACTTGGGAACTCGTGCCAAAGCCAAAAGAGGTAAAGCCCATTTCTTGTAAATAGGTGTATAAGATCAAGACTCGTCATGACGGATTGATCGAACGGTACAAGGGGCGACTAGTAGCTCGTGGCTTCTCTCAGCAATACGGACTTGACTACGATGAGACGTTTAGTCCGGTAGCAAAACTTACAACCGTACGAGTCCTTCTAGCACTTGCTGCTAGTAAAGACTGGAGATTGTGGCAGATGGACGTGAAGAATGCCTTTCTGCATGGAGAGTTGGATCGAGAGATTTTTATGGTTTAACCACGAGGTTTTGAGAGTGGAGCTCATCCTGAGTATGCGTGCAAGTTGAGAAAGGCGCTCTATGGGCTAAAACGAGCCCCGAGAGCACGGTACAGAAAGATTGCTGAATTTCTTACCCAGAGTGGCTATTCTGTGGCACATGCTGATTCTAGCTTATTTTTCAAGGCTAGAGAAGGAAAGTTAGCAGTAGTACTGGTCTATGTGGACGATTTGATCGTCACTAGAGACGATGAAAGAGATTCATCGAACAAAGGAAAATTTATCTGTCCGCTTCCAGATGAAGGAACTTGGGGAGCTCAAACATTTTCTCGGGCTCGAGGTCAATCGCACAAAGGAAGGATTACTTCTCTGCCAACAGGATTACGTGAAAGACCTACTACAGAAATTTGGAATGCAAGAGTGCAAGCCTATTTCGATTCCAATGAAAGCAAATGCCAAGTTGTGCGCACATGAAGGAAAAGACTTGGCAGACGGGACGATGTATCAGCAACTTGTAGGTAGTCTTATTTACCTAACTTTGACTCGACCTGATATTTCCTTTGCAGTTGGCGTTGTGAGTCGATACATGCAGAATCCAAAGAAGTCTCACTTGGAAGCTGTGCGACGTATTCTGAGATACGTCAAAGGTACAATTGACTTTTGTCTTGTGTACAATAAAGGTGAAGATTACAAGTTAATTGGTTATTGTAACGCTGATTATGCGGGAGATCATGATACGCGTCGATCAACAACTGGATACGTGTTCAAGTTCGGATCTGGAGCAATTTCTTGGTGTAGCAAAAGACAACTAACAGTATCACTATCTACTACAGAAGCCGAGTACAGAGCAGCAGTGATGGCAGCACAAGAAAGCACGTGGTTAATTCGGTTAATGCAAGATCTACATCAACCAATTGATTATTCAATGCCACTTTATTGCGACAATCAATCGGCAGTGCGCTTGGCGGAGAACCCAGTGTTTCATGCTAGGACAAAGCATGTGGAGGTGCATTATCACTTTATCAGAGGGAAAGTCTTGCAAGAAGAAATAGAGATGCATCAAGTGAAGACAGATGACCAAGTTGCAGACTTGTTTACTAAAGGACTGAATGGTGGCAAGATCGAGAAATTTCGATGACAACTCAATATGTGTCGAGTGGAAGCATGTGTTGAGGGGGTGTGTTGAAAACCAACACATGCTGGCCCAAAAAAAAAAAAAAAAAAAAGAGCCCAACAATTCAATAAAAAAAATATACTATCAAATAGGAATAATATCCTCTCTCACAAGGAATATGCCATGTAGTATTCTAAGACTACAAGCCTATGATTGGTCTGATGGATGACAAGTGTCAACCATCCATGATGTCTTGAAAGCTATAAATAGCCCCCTCTCCTTAATGTTTCTAATATACCACAACAACAACAAAAAGCCAATCAAGGCTTAAAAAAAAAAAAAAATCTTTCACTTTTTTTCTTTTGAATAGTTGTGAGAATAAGTGAGAGGTGTTTAGTGAGAGTAGCCTAAAATATTAGTGTGCTATTTTCTTAGTGTAATTGTGGGCCTTGTGTATGAAGTGCTTTTAATATAATAAAAGTATCTTTATATTTGGGGTTGTTATTTTGGTATTTAGAGCCAAGTGGTGCTCAACACACTACAGTACTTCAACTTTTAGACGGTATATTTTGGTTCACGATCTATTTTTATCCACGAAAACTTAGGTAAAAACTATCTCTTGTTGGCATTTTGGTAAAATCGTTTACTCTGTGACATATGCAACACATCAAATTGAGGAAAAAGAAATAAAGAACTATAGTTATGTCGGGTAACATTTTTATTTTTTGTTTTTATAAATTTCACTTCGTTTTGTAAATTATTAAAAGGGAGTGAAATGAGAGAAAATATAAAGAGAGTATATAGAGAGTGTAACAATTGAGAAAATCTGATAATTCTAGTAAACGTTTGTTTCTTTTCAAGTCATTTATTTAGGTATATTATATAGGATTGTTTTAAACCTAGTGCTTTAAAGTACTTAATGACATGCACAGAAAGATATTCCCAAGATTATCAGCTTCATCTAAGAAAATTTTCTGGTATCTCTTTGTAAGATCTCTTGTTGAGTAGATAGCCATACATTTTGGTTCTACTTACCTCAATTTCGTCTAGTTGATCTAAGAGAAGATAGATTAGTGGCTATTAAATTTTCAATCCTAATTACAGGGCATCCGGTTCTCGTTGTAACCGCATCTTTTAGTCAATAATTAAATGCTCTTTGAAAAGAAAAAAAAAAAAAGAATTAGCTGCTCTTAACTGAAAACACTTGCTGGTACCACTCATTAAATAAAGTGCTGACAAATTCCAATTAATTAATTTCAAATGGTTTAACTACTTTGTTAAGATTGTCAAATATTTAGTAAAATCTCTTTATCAGTGTATCAATGGACGGGTTTGAGGATGACAAGCACGTGTCTGGTCTGTTTGAGGAGTTGTGGGAAGAAAACTCCTGCAGTGAAACGGATAGCCCTCTCCTGTCTTTATATTTGGGAGAGATTGTCTCTCTTATATGCCAAAGCATTACATCCTCATCGTGGTCGACTAAATTGAAGGTTCAGTCAATTTTCATTTCTTTTTGTATTAGGCTGTTATTTTCATTTATTCCCTGCCTTTAGATTTTAACATTTATCAAATTGACAAGTATTTTCTTTTCTTTTTTCATTGTGCGACTTTCAGGGAGCCCAAGCAATTTGGCAAGCTAGGTGAAGTTTTAGGTGAATCCTTGTCTTCTCACCATCATGTATTACTCCTAGCTGTTATGAAAGAAATTGAGGTAAGAAGATCATTATTATCATTAGCAAATGAAACAGATACCTTCACAGGTTTCTTTTACCAGTTTTAAATAAAAATGTTAATTGTTATGATGAGCTAAAACAAGCCCTCAAAATGAGAAGCAAAGAAAAATTATAAAGTGAAAGCATACTGTCCATGTAACACTGCACTACAATCAATTTCCACAACTTGTAATTGTTAATTATAATACAATGGCCAAGCAACTAGGAGATTGGCAAAAGTGCTTCAGGGACAGACAAACAGGGATTATAGACCAGGAAACAAAGCTTATAGAAACGACATTTTGTAGCCAATGCACTGAAATGTATGGATTAAGTACTGTTGTCTGCCGATTGTAATTTTTTGTACGATGCAGGGCAAGGAGGCTCTACTTAATGCGATAGGTTCTCTTTCAAAGTCATGTCATAGGTTCTATTTTGAGTGTTGTTTCTTCTGCCTGTACTAAAAAGGCGAAGATATACCGCAAAGCTGCTCTCTCCTGTTTAAAACAGGTAATTAATCGTTTCCAATTTGATTCTCGCTCTCTCTTTCTCCATGTTTACTTATTGAGATCCTAATCTTACATTTAGTATGACAGTATGAGTTCTTAACAAATCTAAACTTTTCTTCTATCCTTATTTAGGTTATAGGAGCCTTCGGTAACCCGGAGTTCTTTACTTCGACTTTTCCTTTGCTATTTGAGATGAGCAATTCAGCTGCTATAATTAAGTCTGGGAAATCAACTTTGGCAAGTGATGCTGATAAAGCAGGTGGCAAAAATTCTCCCCTATTCCAAAGAAACCGTATAAACTCTTCAATTAAGCTTCATGATGAAGAACATTTAACTTTTACTATCTTCTATGTCATCGGATCAACTCAAATGAGTACAGGATAATCACTTTGTGGACTTTGTATCTTTTCTGAGCTTTATCTTTCATTTTGGGCAGAAAGAGACGATGCTAAAGAGATCTCTGTTTCAAACGACAAAGTTTTGGTCTGTCTGAACAATATAAACAATGTTCTCGAGCGACAAGAGAACCTCATGGATCTGCTTATAGCTTCTCTTTCACCCGGGTTCCCTTGGACTGGTAGCCTCTCTGTTCCTCTGTACTTTTCCTGTTTGCAATGGGTTTAATCCTCATTATCTCTAAATACTTTTGTAGTCTAAATATCGGGATTTTCAGCAATGAAAGAACTCTGCTCAAGGCTCAATGATTGTTTGGACGACTCCAACGAAATCTCGATACACCCTAAGTTAGGATGGTAATAGCATCATCGGACTCCATGATTGTTTAGTCCTCATTTAGTTGAGCTGTATAAATTATTTACTTACTATTATTATTATTATTATTATTATTATTTTGCTGTTTGGAGAAGTTAATCATTTTTTGTTATCGTTCTTTTGATGTTGTGCCTTGAGAGCTTGCAAAGCTTTGACTTATTTTTGGTACAGAGGAACCAATCAGATGAAGAAGATGAGAGTATATGTAGATTTGAACTAACAGAATTAATAGTTTGCCTCTATTTAGTTAATTAAATTATAAATTTTTTGTGGTTTCCATTTCTTTTCCTTGAAAAAGTATCTTTTAGTTTATTTATATTTGCACTCTTAGATGGCATGAGGTCTCTATAATAGGGACTGAAAAGTACTTCTTTTTCTTTTATTTTTTAGTCTTTTTCCCTCTTCTAATTCCTTTTTAAAATTCAATTTGTTTTTTCTTGCCATTCGGCTGTTGGACACTTTTTCTTCCTCAATCTATTGGGTACACCCATTATGTTATACTTTTTTGGTTTAATCTTTTTAAAAATAAATTTGTTTTAATAAACGGAAAATATTGTTTTGAGGGCATTAACATAATTTAAAGTAATAAAAATGCCATATCAGTAGCTTATGTGGGAACTTTGACTCCACCTCATAATTTTTATAGTAAAAAGTTGACCTGATATTGTTTTTAGATGCTGCATGAACAGATAACTTATTTTAAAACAAATGCTGAAAAACGAAAAACCAAACACTCCATACAAACAAGGAACTTTTTCCTCCTCTTTATCGTTTCAACTTAAGTTGGGAGAAATGTTGTGCTTGGAATGAGAAGCTTTTTCCTTTGCCTTCAACCCCACAATGTTTTGGGTAAAAAAGTCGGCCTCAGGACATCGGGAACGGAAACACTAGCAGCTGAAGCCATACATGGCCGTCGAGATCAAGGTCGACTGAGTTCTACAAGATCGAGGCCGCCGAGGTCCGCGAGTTCAGAGTTCGTACGTTCGAAGTCGACAAGGTTTGCCAAAAAAAAAAAACACACTATTCGCTGGACTTGTCAACAAGAAATTCCATGTCAAGAAACACACTATTCCGCGAGTTCGTTTTTCCTTGGTTTTTTTATTTCTTTTAACACCTCATATGGACTCAAAACAAAATAATAAAATAGGGAAAGCAAAAAAAAGCAAAAGCAGACTCTAACAATTTGTTCTTGAGTCCTACAATAGCTTCTCTTTTACTGCCTTAAAATAAGCTTCTCTTACAATGGTTTGAGTTTTCTTTAGAATCGTTTGATATTTAATCGGGTTAGTTCGTGACATATTCAACTAAAAAAAAAAGTGTTTTGAATCACATTGGTAGCTAGCATGCACCATTTTTTTTTCTTTTGGCAATATAAATCATATTGTTTGATTATAATTTTGTTGTATTTTTGTACGGATCTTCAAGAGCTTTAATATTTCTGATTATAAACCACGAACGAACTGAAAAGAATAGGAAGAAAAGGACAAAAAATTTAGGGAGAAGAAAAGAAAAGTGAGGGAAAAAAAAAGAAGGCAGCGTTTATAATGCTTTCAGTTCATGAAGAATCATTAGTGCTCCCGGTTCCTATACACACGTGGCCGGTAATCTTGTTATCTTTTTACATCCGGTTTTTTAGAGACTGTTGTGCAACAGTACACGCACTATGAGGGAATTTTGAAGTCTTATTATAAAGATGTAGGAGTATTTTAGTAAATCAGCTGAGTTTATATTTGATATAATAAAGTCTTCTAGTGATGTGGCATGGACAATATAGTATAGTACTTGCAGATTATTTGTGAATATTATATGTTATTGTCAATTGTAACCATAAAACAGGTTGAAGTAACGTTGCATACATATAATGTATTGAGCAGAATATGAAAGCGACAACGTATTTGATGTGAATGACAGGTAGTTTTTGTGAAGATTTCATATTGTGAAAATGACAAGTAGTTTTACTATGATTAATATAACAATGTCTTTAACTGTAGTTATCTAATGTATTTGGTATTGGTATAGCGTTTATTTTCGTTGGATCTAGTGTTTTTTTTTATATTTTAATATTAGTCAGTTATGAGTTCTTTTATCTATTTATGAAATTTGTTGAATAAGATATGTTATTCTAAAACTCGTCTATTCTAATAATGTTATTTTTCTAGGTAATTTTTCTTTTTTGTCTTCAGTGGGCAGGCATGCAATTTTGGTGTGTTTGGAAGGCATGTGTTCATAATTATTTGTAGTAGTGCTCATATATTAGTACACATCACATATCTTTACTCAACAAAAAATTAGATTTACACAAAGATTTTCCTGTAGAAAAAGAATTTTCCTATATTTTTTTCAATGGACCAAAAAATAAATTTGCAAGTAGAAAAATTATAAAATATAATATTTTAACGAAACGTTTTTCCACATATCCATTAAATAAATAAAAAAGAAAAAGTAGCAAGGCTAGTTCATGTTTATTTATTCTCATCACATATTCGATCGGTAATATTTATCCATATCTCTTATTTTGTACTGTCTAAGTTAGAGTAATTTTTAATTCAACCGGTGAACTCAGTGACAAATATGATGAGGCCCCTATTATATACCCCTCTGCACACCTACATATGTTAATATTGTCTTAGTTGTAATGAGGCCCCTACTATCCAATATGAATTTTGGTTTTCTTAGTTTTAATGAGCCATCAGTAGATCGAACCTCTCCAACAACCAATGAATTAAGTCCCGAAAAGAGTGCATTTTTTCATTCCAAGTAGAGACCCAAATCCCATTTAATTACCTAACTTTTTTTTTTGCTAAATAATTTAATTACCTAACTATTTCTTTTAGATCTCTCGTCATTAAGTTCACTAACCACATAATATACTCTATTAAGCGAGCATCGACTAAATATTTCTTTGTTGCATTTAGTCTGTGAAATCTCTTCATGTGTCATTGTCTCAAAAGTCGACACACCAAAAAATCAAAGACTAAATATTGAAAATGCAGAAATAAGAAGCTCCAAAAATATAACATAACCATTTCCCGTAAAATGTACTTGTTTACTCAACTCATTACTCGTTCAATAACAGCAGATAATTATATACATTCAATGACGTAGATTTTGATGATTGAATAACTACGATTCTAATTCAATTAATCCCTTGAGATCTATATTTATCTTCTAACAAATATCTGATATTGCTATAAACTCTATTATCAAACCCATTGTTTTGGATTTTCTAATTACTATTCTCAAAACCCTTTATCAGCTCTAAAAATAGCAAAATCATACTAGAAGCCAAAAAAAAAAAAAAAAAAAGAACAAAAAACAAAAAAAAAACCAAAACAAAACAAAATTCTATAACCAGACTAATTCTGCTTTGTAAATAACTCACTTCACACAAGTAATATCTATCTCTTAAATCGTTGTTGCCTAATCACACCAAGGTTTTTTGCTTCGGTGATTTCAAGTTGATTCTTAGAAACATATTGCTAAATCCCCCAATAATGTAACTTTACTTATATTTATTTGGGTTAAGGACCACTCCCACGGCGCCCCTCTTCCATTACTCTGACCTTTTTCGTTGCCAAAACCCATTAGATGCTAATTTTTATTTTTTTCCTTTTTTTTTTTCGGCTTTAGTACAGGACCTACACGTTACTGGCTAAAATTTTTCAAAACACACCTACATGCCCCTATACAACAAATTGTTAATCCTCACTGTTAATACACTTGAAGCCTAATTTTTTAATGCCAAAAAGTCCATCACATGACCAGAATTTTATTTAGAGCAGTTATGCTTTTGAGGGGAACATGAGCACCAAAGAATGGCCCAAGAATTAAAGAATATACATTGATTTTTTTCGTTGAGTTGATTTTATGGTAGGTAAGGACATTAATTTTGCATTTAAATTCAAACATAAAACATCCACATCAGTGACATCTTAGATTTGCATCCACTAAAATAGACAGAAAAGCTGTACGTGATAATTTTATGTATGAGACGTTTTATATATCAGATGTCAAATTAGAACAACGTCCAAACTTCAGGGTTATTTCTAAATTTTTTCTTATAATTAATTGTACATAAAAATTTTATTTATTCTTGATATGGAACATTTTAATTCTTGGTATGGGAATACTTCGATTTGTCGTTTCTCGATGCTCTATTAGTTATAGTTCTTCTGTCTTTACTTTTATTTATTTCTTTTTTCTTTTTTAAAAATCGAAACAAAGACATATCACAATTCTCCCTTTGCCTACTTTAATTAATAACTATTTTATTGTTCTTTGCCAGACAATAATTGATGATAGCCCTTTGATTCCTCGACACTTTTTCTGTTGAGCATACCATTGGTTATCACTTCTCACTCACTTTTTTTTTTTTTGTATTTTCTTTTTTAGAAACAAAAATTTGTTGCCGCTACTTTTTAAAAGTTCGAATTATTGAACACACTGTTCCACCTTTCACATTTCAATTTAATTTTGGAATAATTTCAAAATAGTGTCTGAATTTTATTTGAATTCTAATTTTATCTTTAAATTTTTTATAATTTCAAAATAATCTTTCAATCGTCGGTCATATTGATAAAGTATGATTTTAATCAAAAGTGATTGTAAAAAAACAATAATACCCATGAAAAAAATCTTTTCGCCTTTTTGTTTTCCTTTCTAAAATTTGTTTTTCCCCACTATTTTATTTATTGATTTTGAAGGAAAAAATCTTGAATAAATTGACAACTAATTCATCAATAACAAAATTTTTCAACCAATTATTTTCAAGAAAATACAACTTGTTTCCCCAGCCAAGATTAACAATAAACTACAATCATTTCAGATTTCCTAATATGCCAAACTTTTGCTGAGAATCTTGGTCTTGAAGATCTCCGGCGAATACTTCATCATCCTCGTGAAGAAGAATTTTTGGAGCTTCCTGAACAAGAACTCGATGCTCTCTCTGATCACCGACCAGCCCAGGCTTCATGTTGGGATATCCTTGGCCTCACCGGACTTGAAGATGAAGATGAAGAGGGCTAAGACAACAGCGCTCAAGCAAAGGACGTGATTGAGAGTTTCCATATGGTTGAGGAATTTGGATTGTTACTTGTTAGTGAAATGAGAGTTATATATATGTTTTTTTTTTTTTTTGCTTATAAAATGAGAGTTATATTTAATTGTTGAGTTTGGCACTTGGGCTCAAAGTTTGAGCACTGTAACTGGGAGAAAGTGCAACTCAGTGGTGTTAATGCATCACTAAATGCACAAATTCTCAATGAAGAATAAGACTGATTTAGATATTGTGAATCTTAGTGCTTTATTATTATTATTATTATTATTATTATTATTATTATTAGAGATAATTGAATAAATATATCTAATAATAATGATATTTTAAGAAAATAGCTAATGTGTTCAATTAATTAAAAGAGATTAGTCATATTTTTAACTGTTTACTTTAATGCTTTTAATTGTAAGAGAATTTTAAGAAAATAGCCACTGTTTACAAAATGATTTTAAAAAATAGCTACAGTTTCAAAAAATTTAAAAACTAGAGTCAAAAAATTCTGACAGTATTTTTATGTGTATTTTTATTATTGTCAGAAATTTCTTACAGTTTTATGGCTAGTTTTTGAATTTTTTAAAACTGTGACTATTTTTTAAAAATATACAATTCAAAATGGCTATTTACCTAACTGACGCTAATTGTCATGTGTATTAGTGACTAATAACTTAGGAAGCGGCTAGAATAGTGTACGATATTTTACACTATCCATAGTGTACGGCTTATAATAGCTTAAAAATGCATAAAATTAATTTTTTCTTTACACATAAGTACATTACAACGTCTATTAACATGTTATCCATTCATTTATCAAATTTAACCAAAGAATTATATTTAATCGGAGATGAAAAAAGAAGTTTGTCTCTTTAATTTTTTATTTGTTATTTCTTCTTTCATCTCCAATTGACATAATTTTAGTTTCAAATTTGATAAATGAATTGATAACTTGAAAATAGACGTTGTAATGTACTTATGTGTAAAAAAAAAATTTAATTTTATGTATTTTTTAGCTATTATAAGCCGTACACTATGGATAGTGTAAAAAATCGTACACTATTCTAGCCGCTTCCAATAATTTCACTACAAGAAATTGCGTTTTCAGCGACCAAAATTTTGGTCGCTGAAAATCTGTTTTTGGTCGCCGATAATTATCGGCGACCAAATTGGCGACCAAAAATTTGGTCGCCGATACTTCGTCGCCGATAATTATCAGCGACCAAAATTTTTGGTCGCTATTTATCCGCGACCAAAATTTTGGTCGCACATTTGGTCGCTATTTTTGGTCGAAATTTTATTTTTTTTTTTAATTCAAAAATTATCGGCGACCAAAAATTTCAAAATTTGGTCGCCGATAATCAGTATCAGCGACCAAAATTGGTCGCTGATTCATCTTTCCGCGACCAAACTTGGTCGCTGATTGTTAGTATCGGCGACCAAATTTTGGTCGCCGATAGTCTCAGTTTTTTTTTTTTTTTTTAAATATAAAAACAGAAAAAAACAAAATTCATATGTGTTTTGATATATTTAAAAATACGTAATTCTGCTAAAGATGCATAAATAATAATCATATCAGTTAATATCCAAAATAGCATATATATTAAGAGAAATATTTACATAAATATGTCACTAATATAATGTGCATAAATATCATAATATAAATAAAATATGCCAATTGACTAGTCGCCTAAGTTTGCATCCTCTTGATCCTCTTCTTCCTCGTCCTCGTCATCATCATTAACTTCTGCGGTCCGAGGAAATCGTCGAAGTCCTGAAGTAGACATAGTCGGTGGTGACGGGATCTGGCGACCTTGAACTGCCTGTGGAAAATGCTCTGCCATATATCTGAAGAGGTGCACATAATCAGCCTTTATACTTGCAACTTCTGCATGCAGCGCGTCAACTTCGGCCTTCGAAGCCGACTGCTCGGAAGATGAATGTTGTGACGAGCTACCACGTTGGTCAATGACGGACTTCCGAAGGGTCGGTCCAATGCCAGTAATGTGATGACCTGCAGACTTGACAACTTCAGACATTATCTCCTTATCGGACTTTTGGTTAGCCATGTCCTGTGTTGCCTGTGACTGTCGAGTTTGTGACATCTTCTCCTGTATAAAAACACGAGCAAATTAAAGATGTTTAGCGAGATTTGTTTTCGTAAAACATAATCTAAATTCATGTATAAAAGACAACATATTGAATACAATACTTACAAATCGAGTCTTCGCTACCTCCGTAGTCCACTTGTCCTTATTTGTGTGCCTTTCTTGATAGTTGTCAATAGGACTTTGAAGTTGGCCCTGCGTGTCCCTCTGCAATATTTAAATATTTTTGAAATTAAAAACTATATAATGTTCATTTAATACATATAATTGTATATAATAAAATATCAATACCTTCTGAAAACGATAAGCGGCAAAGGACTTAGCACCGTGTCTTGGCTTCATTTGCTTCTTCTCGTAGTTGGACTTGTTCTTCTTAGATAATCTCTGCATTTAATTTTTTACTATTTACATTAGCAAAATGAGAAATTATAGAATGAAAATACTATAAATTTTACCTCAAATCATTCAGAGTGTATGTGTGTGATATAACGCTCCCAAGCCTCGAGGTCACAACTGTGATGGCGAAGGTTCTTCGCCGCCTCTTCGCCATGCTCATCAACCATGTTCTTCCAATGCGTGTGCAAATCGTGCTTCCACTCGGCGAGAGACTTTCTCGCTTGATGCTCCACGCTGGCCCGAATCTCCACTGAGTCTTTGAGCTCGAACTGATTGTTAATACGTGGCCAAATACAGTCACGATCCTCCTTGGACTGGTCGGTCCACTGGAAAAGGTACGGCTTCAGTAGACCGCGGACGATCATGCCGATGGCATTGTTGAAGTGCGGTGCCTCATCGCCGACAGCTTTGAATGTGTCAGCCTCATCAAACTCCACCTGAACTTTGCCGCCGTCTTTTTGCATGCGGTACTGCTCCAATGTCAATAGCTTGTTTGCTTTTCTTCCTTTTCGCTTTTTATTGCCTGTAGTCGTCCCTGTTATTTTTTATGATACAAAAATTAAATAAAATAATTAATTATGATCCAAATATAACATTTAAAAGTCTAAGTTGGGTTTATTTTAGAGAATAATACCAGACTCATCGCACTGTGATGGAATTCGACGGGGGCGATCAGGATCCTCGCCTCCTGCATCACCGCCATGAGAAGTCGCACTGAACCGAGAAGTAGGGGCAACGGTGGTCATCACAAATAAAACTACCTGCAAGACATTATAAAATACGGTCAGTATAAAACGTAAAGATATTTGATAACACAATGTTAATATAAGTTGTAATATAGTCGTTAGGTTATTGCGCAACTAATCATTATCTGAAGTGTCTGAGTTGTAATGAGTGTCTGAGTTGTGATCAGTGTCATCGTCTGTGTTGTCACTACTATCGTCATTAAACTCTGCTTCTTCTTCTTCGTCAAGATAATTCGCTTGTGTGTCGTCAATGTCATCATCATCGTTAAATTCTTCATCAGTCTCTACGAGAGAAATGACATTATCGTCCAAGACAGGTACAGGCTGTGCCTCTGATCGATGATACTCAATATTTTCGAGTGGTGGTAAATCCACAACCAACTCAAATTGCCCCGAATATGTTTCCACATCCTCTGACACTGGCTCGCTATCTGAAGGCAAATCCCATACATTTCTTGGGTCGAAAATGTGAGCAACTCTCCAATGTGGGCCGTTCATTAAGTCTTCAGTGTAAAAGACTTGGTGTGCTTGAGTTGAGAGAATAAAAGGATCATCCTTATACCACTCCGCATTTACGTAAATGCTAGTGATATTATTGACTACCTTCAATCTCTTTTTTCTACTGTCTGTATCATACCATTTGCACCGCATTATAATAGCATTACAACCATATACATATTGTATTACCAACACCTCTTCTAATACACCATAGAAAGGTGTGGCCTCTGACCCTGAGACAAACACACCTGAATTTTGCGTCTTCCTATTGGCATCACGTTCACGACAAACATATTTAACTCCATTGACCGCGCATGCCGAGTATGACAAGGCCGTAGGCATCGATCCCGTTGCTAATGCGAATAACTCGTCAGTCATCTCAGGAGCTCCTTGTTGACGCAATTCAAATGCTTTCTTAACGAACCAAGCTGGAAAATTGTCTACGTGTGCCTTCTCAACATCACGCGTGCCAATAATTCTAAGTTCCAACTTATGTGCCCTGTGCAAAACATAAAATATGTCATTAATATCATAAACATATTTACATAACTAAAGTGAAGTTGACATGTGAGAAATAAAACTTCAACACTTACTCCTTATACTTGTCAACTTCATCGCAGTTGTTAAGTATATACCATTGTGCTTTTCTGCGCAAAGCTTCATCGAGCAGTATAGCAGTGCCTTTGCCAATGAGACGCGTGCAATGGTTGAACACAGATAACGCTCAGGTCTATTATGTGCAGTCTCAATGTCACGAAAATACATGGAACAAAATGTCAACGCTTCATTAACAATATATCCTTCAGCTATTGACCCTTCTGGACGTGCACGATTTTTGACATATTGTTTAAGCGTACCAATATAACGCTCAAAAGGATACATCCAACGACTGTGGACAGGGCCTCCTTGAATAGCTTCTTCAGGCAAATGCATAACCAAATGAACCATTATGTCGAAGAATGCTGGGGGAAAAATCAACTCCAACTTACAAAGAATCAAAGATACATTCTTTTGCGCTTTTCGCAACTCGTCGACTTTAAGTGTCTGGGAACATATTAGTTTGAAAAAACTGCACAACTGAGCTACGGTGTCGCTTACTTCCTTGGGAAGATATTTTCTGATTCCAGGGATAAGCAGACGCTGCATTATGACATGACAGTCATGCGATTTTAAACCAGTAATCTTCCCATCATGATCGTTCACGTTCTTCGTCAAATTGGAAGCAAAACCATCAGGAAATTTCACCGACTTCATGTACTTGCCAAATTCCCTACGTTCTTCTAAAGTGAGCGCAAAACTAGGGTGGGGCTTCATCCAACGGTTGCCTTCTTTGTAAAGGTGAAGTTCCGATCTAATTCCTAAATCCATTAGATCAAGTCTTGCTTTGTCAGTGTCTTTGGACTTGCCATTGATATTCAACATTGTGCCAAGGAGACTGACACAAACATTTCTCTCAATATGCATCACGTCAAGATTATGCTTGAACACTTGATGAGGCCAGTACGACAATTCGAAGAAAATGCTCTTTTTAGACTAGTTCAACAAAGTGGCATCTCTTTTGCGTTTCTTACCTCCAAACTCTTGATGCTTACTAGAGACAGCATCAGGGACACGAGATAACTGTGTCAGAATATCCGTTGTACTAAACTTACGAGGCGGCTTTGTTTTTTCATGTCGGCCGTTAAAGCGCAAATTTGTCCTGAACGGGTGTGATGTAGGCAACCACCGACGATGACCGACATAGGCAGTCTTGCTTCGACATCTTACACTAAGAGTGTCATCATTACAAGTTGGGCAAGCTTTGTAACCCTGTCCACTCCACCCAGATAAACTACTTTGTGCTGGAAAGTCATTAATCGTCCATAGTAAGGCAGCGTGCAACTTGAAGTTATTCCCTGAAACTGCATCTCTCACCACAACTCCATCGTCCCAAAGTTGCTTTAACTCCTCAATCAACGGACGTAAGAATACATCCATGTCTTTCGCAGGTGCAGATGGTCCAGGTATAAGTAACGTCAACATCAAGTACGGGACCTTCAAACACAGCCAAGGAGGTAAGTTATAAGTGGTCAATACCACTGGCCACATACTATATGGAATTGCCATATTGCCAAATGGATTAAAACCATCGACTGCCAACCCAAGTCGAACATTACGCGGGTCTGTTGAAAATTGTGGATAGCGACTGTCGAAATCTTTCCATGCCTGACCGTCTACAGGGTGACGCATTACGTTTGGATCATTACTCCTTCCCCTTTGGTGCCACCTCATGGCACTAGCAGTATGTCTCGAAGTGTATAATCGTCGTAAACGCGCCTTAATTGGAAAGTACCTTAAAACTTTGTGCGGAACTTTCTTACCATTTCCTGTTCGTGGAACCCACCGACTAGTTTTACACACTGGACAAATTTCAGCCAGAGCATTCTCTTTCCAAAAGAGTGCACAGTCATACTTGCATACGTGAATTGACTCGTATCCGAGTCCAATAGCACGCAACTTTCGTCTAGCATCATAATGTGAATCTGGAACTTTATTTCCTTCCGGGTGTGAAATCTTCAACAATTGGCACAACATGTCGAACGACCGATTTGTCCACTTATGCATTACCTTCAAATGCATCAATTTCACAAGGAAGTTCAATGAAGACATCGATTTGCAACCTGGCCACAACTCTGACTTCAGCTCCTCGAAATTCTCGTCGTACGACACTGCCTCTTCGTCTAACTCTTCAATCCCTTCGTCTGCACCTCCCATTTCAAAGTTCATTTCATTAGCCAAGTCCAAAAGAACGTCCGTCAATTCATCTCTAATAACATTAGCACTACTAGTAGCACCAACAGTTGGAATCTGATGTTGAGGGACCACGTCCTTCTCACCGTGATAAACCCACACAGTGTAATTAGGGTTGAAGCCGTTCTCAATAATATGAGCCTCAACTCTATTCAACTTCAACCATTCTTGATTGACGCACCGTCTACACGGGCATCTTATTTCCCCTTCTGAGTTTACGTGACGAGCAGCGACTTCCAAAAATTTCACAGCTCCCCGCCAGTATTCATCACACAAGCGATTACTCAAATTTATCCAACTCTTGTCCATCGACGAATAATTGACAGAATCTGATAAAGATGAATCATCAAATATGAACTCAAATTGTAATTGTCTTACATATTGATTAGTAAATATTAGTTTTTTAGTAATTGTCTTAATTAGTTATTAATTTATTCATACCTTAATTAGCTAAACAAATATTTATAATTATTATTTATTAATTATGATGTGTTATAATTACCTAATACTTATTATTTATTATTTACTACAATTATACATTATAATTTTTACTTTAATTTTAACACAAATCACTCTCTTTTAAACATTTAGTTTGTTTTCTACATAATTATGTCGTTTTTGACCAAACAGTGTCGTTTGTATTCAAACAGTGTCGTTTTAACCAAACAGTGTCGTTTCTGTCTTAACAATGTCGTTTCTCTCCAAACAGTGTCGTTTTTGTCTTAACAATGTCGTTTCTCTCCAAACAGTGTCGTTTTTTACCAAACACTGTCGTTTTTGTCCAAACAATGTCGTTTTTCACCAAACATTGTCGTTTTACTACAAACATTGTCGTTTTTTCTCTATACTGTTAATTTCCTAAAAATAAAGTGTCGTTTTCCATGTAAATGTGTCGTATTTATACCAAAGACTTCTAAAACGTTGCATCTACTCATCTTCATGTCACTAACCTAATATATTATTACAAATGACAAAAATTACATTCACTAAACAAACACCAACCACACTTATTAACCTTCACAAAAATCACATTGACTAAAAAACACCAACCAAACTCATTAACCTTCACAAAAACCACATTGAGTAAACAAACAACAACCACATGCACTCATTAACATTCACAAAAATCACATTCATTAAACAAACACCAACACATTTAAATTTCACTAAACAAACACAACACAATTAAGCAGTGGGTATTTACCGGCAAAAGAGGGTCGGCGGCGGTAGGAGGCAGGCGATATACACTCGCAATGGGCGCGCACCGGGCAGCTAGCGGCAAAATACGGGAGGATATGGGCCGGGGCTGAGGGATGGCAGCGGGAAGAAAGGACCAAAAAAAAAAAAACCCATTATAACATAAAAAAAAAAATTAACAAACTAAAACAGAAAAAAATAAATAAATAAACCCGTAATTTACCGGCGGACAAACTGGCGACGGCCGGGGGAGGCGAGTAACTAGCAGCAAGATACGGCCGGCCGGAGGGGGAGGGGGGAGCCGGAGCTGGCAGAAGAAAATATTAAAACCAAATAACGGAAAAAAAAACAAACAAAAACCAAAAGAAAAACACAACTTACCGTGAGGGGGAGGGGCGGATAAGCGCACGGCCGGAGGGGGGGGCGGGGCGGCAAGATCTCACCGCCGGCGGCGGGCTAGGCGCGCGGAGTGGAGCTGGCGCCGGCAAAAATAACAAATTTAAACGAATAATATAAAATAACAGAAAAAGAAAAAAAAAACAAAAAAAGAAAAACACAACTTATAACCGTGAATATGGGGGGGGGGGGGGGGGGGGGGGGGGGGGGGGAGCGGATATACACTACCGGGAGGCGCACGCCGGAGGGGGGGCGGGGCGGCAAGATATACTCGCCGCCGGAGGGGGGGCTAGGGCGAATAATATAAAAAAACATTAAAAAGAAAAAAAAAACAAACTTACCAATATTCTAGGCGGCGGTGGCCGACGGCGACAGGGCGCGGCGGCGATATACACAGGGCAGCTAGAGTCGTTCGAACGAGCGAGGCGCGAGCGAGCTGAGGGAGCGCGAATGAAATAAGATGATTTAGGGATTTGGCATAAAAACGGCCCAATATCGGCGACCAAAATTTTTGGTCGCCGAAAACAAATATATGCTCGCTGATTCTTTACAATCGGCGACCACTTTTGGTCGCCGATTTTTTTTCATACGCGCGCGAAGTTTTCCGCCCCATTTTATCAGCGACCAAACTTGGTCGCTGATAATGTTTCATTCGCGCGGGCTTTATTTTTTCCGCGACCAAATTTGGTCGCCGATATGAAAATTTCGGCGGGAAATTATGTAATTAATTATCAGCGACCAACTTTGGTCGCTGATAAATTTCATTTCAGCGGGAAAATCTCCAAAAAAATATCAGCGACCAAAATTTGGTCGCCGATAAAATTTTAGAAGGGAAATTATCGCGCCAAGACTTGGTCACATAAACCATTATCAGCGACCAAGTTTGGTCGCTGATAATTTGTTATCAGCGACCAAACTTGGTCGCTGATATTTTTCTACATGAAATTAATCCAATTAATATCGGCGACTAAAATTTAGTCGCTGATATTATTATCAGCGACCAAAAAATTTTGGTCGCTGATACTTTGGTCGCTGATAACCTTTTTTCTTGTAGTGTAACTTAACTTAACGTTGGTCGTTTATTTAAATATGGACTGAAAAATGATCAAATATCATATAAATCATTATTATTACCAAAAAATTTATAAATAATCTTTAAGTTTGGACGTTGTTTCAACTTGATTGCTAATGTATAAAATATCTCATAAATGATACATGATGTTTGAAAAGTTTTCGCATTTGACATTTCCGTTTAGTGGATGAAAATTTGACATGCGCGATTGAACTAGAGCCGAAAATAGATGCCCCTTTGCCTACTAGACCTCGTATTTGATGAGAACTAGTACGACAAACACAAGATTACGACTTGATACAAAAAAGGAAAAATAAAAAAAAATTAAAAAACCATTTTATTAGCAGGTGTTTTTCGCTAGTATTAAGAATACTCACAATGAATACTAAAAAATGCTAAAATTGAAATGAAAAAATAAACGAGTGAACAGTAAACAAGAGTGCAGAATCATAAATGGCACACGAAAGTTAGTAACGCAGTTTAACAACGCCTACGTCTATGGGGTCATGCCCAGATAAAAAGATCCACTAAAAAAACTCCAACCGCGAGATCTCTCGGACTTATGCAAAATTGGACTCCCTACAGCTATCTCCCGTCGATACCCTATTGTCCTAGTTATCTCCCAAGAGGAAAATACAAACAATGCACCTTTTTTTTCTCTCTCAATACAATGAATACTCTCATTGTAAAAATAAAAAATGAAAAAGATGCAGCATACGGTCTTCATCTTTAGAATATAAGGAGCAAAACACAAGGAAATGTTTAGAGACTTTCCTTCTAAAGACCACCATTAAGACATTCATAATAAATTGATCAAATTGCCTCATAACTCCAGAATAATTCGACTATTAAAAGAGACAACCAAGCAAGATGTGATCATGAAATGAGCTGTGAATATTTCATCCAAAATCTCAGTCAACAATCTTCTAGAAAGAAAAACTTTCTATAAAATTGACTGATGTTCAAACTTTTTCTTAAGAAAACCATTAAGAACACCCATCCAATTTTTATCAAAGTTGACCAAATTCATCCTCTCAACATTGCGACGAAAATCAACTTTTCAAATATGGAAAATATAGTGAAGAAGAGGACAGTTCATGCATAATCTGTATGTGACAACCCAACTTTTTGGATCATCACTTTAACATATACTTTATACCTATATTTATACTTTGGCGCGGAAAGTAGAGACATTTGTCTGAATGAAATACTTATTTATAAAATACTTAATAAGGGGGAAAATATTTTTATTAATGGTTCCCATTGCCGCCTCGCATGCCTTGCACCGCCACCGCACAATGCATCCTGAAACTATAGGTTTCTTATTACCTACAGTACGAAGAAAAAATTTGGTGAGTTAAAGCTCAGTAAATACAATTATTTTCTCACAAAGACATAAGTATGCAATGCATGACAATTTAGTCTTCATTATACATCATATAGTTTCACTTTAACTTGTTTAACTTCTTTTTAGAAGATTCTCATCATGGTGTCGTACCTCGTGGAGCGCGCTCAGCCAATAGTCAACGAGGGTAGCAAATCCTCGGTGAGTAAGGCAAAACATACATAACATGGAAAAACCGTCTCCTTAATGCCCTTGGGTCGACACAAGGAGAACGGGTAGTACGACATAGCTTTTAACTTGTCATCACTTGTTTAATTAAGTGATATGCTTCATGATCATATAACTTGAACATCATAGTCATGTTTATAACTTGTGAAATACAAAACATGACAACATACTTAAAACTTTTCAACATGTAACACATTACCATAACATCATCATGAAAATATTTACGTCACATAACATTTTATATTATTTTGTTTTGAACTACTACGTACTGTAGTGAGATTGTACTCACCTGAAGTGAAGTCCTAACAAGAGCTGTTTGTACAGTGTCGGGAGCTAGCGGGCAAACCTAAACATAAACTAGTTGTAAGTGTTATGAATTAACTATACTAACGTCTCATCTAAATAGGCAGAAATCTTAAAAAAAACGAGCTTTATAAAATCATTTCCATATATATAACAAACCCGTAACGGTGCGTTAGTAATTACTGAAACGTCCCCATGCTGATTGAGAAGAGTGTTATGGCCCCGCTTTAAGCCTACCTAGATTGAACTCCCCGAGGTTCCTAGGTAAGCGTGGAGGGGATCACAAAATAGCTCTTATTTAATAACCAATCTTTCTAGAACAGGTCGTTTCAGTTTTCCATATCGCCCCGTTGTAGACTCGTTTTTATTAATAATTCAAATAAAATAGATTTTATTAGAAAATATATAAATCATTTAGTAAAATGTCGTAGTCAATGGGCCTAGAGGCCGAATTTATAAAATTTTATGAAAAGACTCCCTTTATTTTCTAAAAATAAGAAACTTTCCAGTTATAAACTTTTTCAGAAAACTTACCGATTGTATACTTTCTTCGTAAAGCTATTGTAATGAATTAATAAAATCGTATAATATCAGGTCAGGGGGTCCGATTTCAGAAAAAATATTATTTCACAAAACTTTCTTAAAATTAAATTTCCTACGTTTCTATCTCAAATGATAAAATCGAATTTCGGCTTCTAAGTTCGTCAAAATAGCAGAATATCGATTTATAAGAAAATAAACGTGGAATTTAAATTCGAGTTTTAAATCTCGCAATTCTAACATATAAGAATCCTAACTTCGATATTCTAGAATTTAAGGTGACTAGAATGCAAACTTTCGAATTCGCCTTTGAGTGTTCTTGGTTTTTCTTCGAGTTCTCACGAACGCTCGAATCCTATAATCGATAACTTCGAGTTAGCCTCGATCAAAATAAAATTAAACTTAAATATGCGAGGCTTTCGATATACCTTAACCTTGGCGAAGTAAACCTTCAAATCTTTATACTAAGCTAATCCTCTTCTCAAGAACACTCTTGAATTTTTTTCTTCAGAGTTTCTACTCTTATTTCTCTCTCTCTCTCTCTTTCTTTTTCTTTCTTTCTTTTTCTCTTAAGCTTTCAGGTTTTGGTATGAGGAATGAGTGAGTCCTAAGCCTCTATTTATAGGGGGAGTTGGCACCTATACAAGGAAGGAAAGGGAAGTATTCTGTCATTAATTCTCCTGATCTTTGACTTATTCTCATAATCTCCTAATTTTCCTTTTTTGGTTGATTCTGGTTGAATTTCCTCTGCATTTATTGACTGAAAAATCTCATCCATTATAGCCTCAAATATGCGCACATAATCCTCCTGATTCCCTCTTGATCTCTCAAAAATTTGCTTTCTAAAATGTGCATTTGACCTATCTTGAATTTATACAGAAATCCTGTGTGATTTCTTCTGATATACACTTGGACATATGAGGAAACAAAATCCTCTCTATTCACACTATAATTGGTGCCAAAGAGCAGCCCTAGGGGATAAATTTCTAATTTATTTTACTACCTCATAGTTTCCTTACATTTGCTTGTTTGTCCTAAACTACGTGTAGTTTCCTCTAGTCAAACTCAATGTCGTTTTTTTGTTAATAATTTGCTCTGACACTATACCATTACTTATCATTTTCTGTGACGTAAAAACATATATAAAGGTTGAGGATAAAATTCCCATGCCTTTATTTAATTTTCATAAACGTTACATGTAATAAAAAGGTCGGGTTTTACACTGTAGCTCTCTCAAAATCAAACAAATCATCTCAAAGTCAGATTCAAGATCCTTTTGATGCCAAAAATATACTTGCCAAATATAATCGATGTTAGAATACCAATAAAGAACACCTATCTCAAAAATCTTTAAAGTACAAATATTATAATTCAAGATATCATATTAAAATAAGTTTTGCCAAAATACATGCCAACACTCAAGTATACTAACAAACAATTCACTCGCGCAACGGCCACTATATATTATTAATTTATTTATCAACTCCTACATCTGGCTTTCATAATTCCTGTCGCTTCTTCTTAAAAAAAAAAAAAAAGAGTTAATGACTAATTTAGTCCCTCTATTGTTAAGAAAGTATCACTTTGGTAATATATTTTTAATTTAGACAATAAAATCTCTTATTTAATTAATTTGGATCAATTAAGGCCCTCACGTCTGATTGAAAATGATTTTTACCATTGGCTTTCCACTTTCTGTTCTATTAAGTTATTTTTACCATTTTAAACTTATTATTAATAAAATAGGGTTTTAGTTTGGAATTTTTTTCAACGCACTTTTTATTTTGAGAGCCTCTACCATTGTTAGAGGTTTAGAGATGAAAACAACATGACCATGAACGAATTTCATGCTCGGCTACCTGGAGATCATGAGTTCTTCATCTCTTTGTGTTTCTCTTTTTTATTGAATCTTGTGTTGATTCATATGTGTTTTAATTTGATTTTTTTTAAATGAAGCAAATTTAATATCAATCATATATTTTTAACTAACCATAACTTATAGGATTCTGAGTTTTAAAACAGAGAATTCATTAAAAGTTTGTTGAAATTTATCTTATCTAAGGATTTGTAGTCTTGTGTGGGGAAAATACCAGTCGTTGTGGTCACTGGTCAACCAATTCTATTACTACTTGTAAGCTTTTTCATATCTAGACCAAAAATAAATAAATAAAAATTTCCAGACCTATGCAACTTTCAAGTGGTTTTATTGATGAAATATTAAACCAAAATCCACACGTTGGTTGGGTGGCAATAGAGGATAAAGGAACAAAGATTAAAAGTATATATCACAAAATGCCTTTACATAAATGGACAGTCCAATAGCACCATTCTCTTAACTATAGAATCATTCATAAATGTGATACAATGCAAGTCAACCATCCAATAAAATGGTCTGTCATATATAAGAACGCTCAAATGGTGTCACCTAGAGGTTACACGCTCAAATGCGATTTGCCATGTTTAGTTTTTTTATGCTAAATATATATTGTTATAATATGGTAGTGGTATATAATAAGTTGACTCTTAGTGTTTTCCTGCTATGAAAGTTACTGCCATGTGCCTTTTTTTGTGTGTATTATTTATCATTTGTTTATCACTTGTTTAGTAGGTGTAATATATACAGGATTTAGTATTGGTACAGGTTGATTAAATATATATATTTTTTTTACCAAATTTACACAATGTGAATATAGGAGTGGAGGATGTTGATGATGTACTGCTTAATGACTCAGAGTTTGAAGAGACTGATCAAGAAGAGGAATACTTACCGAAGAATTTAGTCAATTCTACTTATAACTAGGATGAAGAACAAAGAGCTAATATGGACTTTGGGGCTGTTGATGAGCACATGGATAGCGATATGGACAACTCTGATGTCCTATACAGCGGTAGTTCAGAAAATAAAGATGGTCCTCTTTTCAAAAGATCTAGAAGACATGGACCTCTAAAATTCAACCCTGGCGTGGATATGAGAAATCCAGTTTTCAGAGTGGGAATGCAATTTCCAACCGCAATCACATTGAAGAAAGCAATTACAGAGTACAAGATCACAACTCATAGGCAAGTTAAGTTGGTGAAAAACGATTTGAGTCGAGTGAGAGCGAAGTGTGTGGAAGGTCGTCTATAGGTACTACATGCTTCAATAATTGATGATAATAGAACCTTCAAGATCAAGACATATAATGAGAATCCTGACTGCCATCTTGACTATTCACATAAAAGTGTGAGTGCAAAATGGCTTGGTAGGAAATATGTGAACCATTTCAAGGCAAATAACGATGGTAATTGGTCATTTAAGGGTTCCAAACACCAAGTGAGCATTGATTGGAAGGTGGATATTCACAAAATATGATAGCTGGATTTGTAAAAAAAAACAATATGCTACGTGATTACTGAGAAGAAATTTCAGTACAAATCCAGGATCAACCGTAAAACTCCAATGTGATTCCAGTATTCCAAGATGCACCAAATTTGTCAGAATTTATATTTGTTTAGATGCCTGCAAACGTGGTTTCTTGAGTGGGTGTAGGCCACTTGTTGGATTAAACGGGTGTTTTATCAAGGGTCCACATAGTGGACAACTACTTGCAGCTATTTTTGTGGACTCCAACAATGCTATTTTTCCCATAGCTTATGCTGTGGTTGAATCCGAATATTTCAGTTCATGGTTGTGGTTTTTAGAATTATTGGCCAAGGATCTACAAATTCAACATGGTCATCATATCACTTGGATATCAGACGGGCAAAAAGGGTTGATAGATGCAGTGAAGAATGTGTTTGTGGAAAGTGCACCTCATCAATTTTGTGTGAGACATCTCCACAACAACTTCAAAACAATGCACAAAGGGCTTCTATTGAAACAAACACTATGGAAAGCTGCTCGAGCATCCACGGTTCTAGTGTAAGTTCTTCAATTGTTTTTGTAATATTATCTAGATATTTTATAGTTATTTTTTAACAATATATTTTGTTTCCAAAATTAGGTTCAAGGAAGCTATGAATGAGCTTAAAGGTTATAGTGTCGAGGCATGGCAATGAGTTAATAAGTGTGAGCCAAGGCAATGGTCACGGGCATATTTCAACATAGATAGCAGTTGTGATATGTTAGTGAACAACCTGTGTGAGTCATTCAATGCATCAATTCTGAATGCTATAGACAAGTCTATAATTATTTTGTTGGAAACAATTAGAACTTACCTAATGAGGCGTTTAGAGACAAAGAAATAAGAGGTTTTGAACTGGAGGCATCATGTGGGCTCTCGCATATTCAAGATACTTGAGACAAACAAAACTGAAGCAACAACCTGCAGACCTGATTATGGTGGAAATTTAGCATTTCAAGTTTGCACATTAGAGTTCAAGCAATACATGGTGGATTTGAGAGCTAAAACATGTGCTTGTCGGCGTTGGAGTCTGAGTGGAATACCTTGCCCACATGCAATCAGTGCTATCACCAGCAGGAGTTTAGACAAATATGACTATGTCCACCATAGTTTAACTAAAAATACATACTTGAAAATTTATAGCCATTTTTTAATAAGGCCAATCAATGGACCTGATTTATGGAGGAAGACGGATCTGCCATCTATTGAACCACCAACAGTGAAGAAGCAATGGGGTCGTCCAAAGAAAATACATCGAAAAGAACCCAGAGAAAGTAGACCCTATGAGAGTGCCACAAGCAAGCTGCCAAAGACTAATATACCAAAGAAGTGCAGAGCTTGCGGCTTGGAGGGGCACAACAAGACTACTTGTTCAGCACCAAGGGCCAGCCCTTCACTCGTGCCTGCTCAAATCAAAAAGCAAAAAATTCCCATTAGAAGGCCATAACAAGATAGCACGTAGTGAATGAGACTATTTTGTTATGATTTGTGTTGGGTTTTCAAAACTTTAAGTTTAAACCACTATGGTGGATGAACATATATTCTCTGTTGATATGGCTCCAAAAAGTTTTTTTTATTATTATTATTATTTTTTGGGTTTTTTGCAGCTATGCCCTCTCAACTTGGCATGTTTGACAATTTGGCACCCCTTCTTTTTTTTTTTTGGCATTGACCCCCTAAAATTTAAAAATCGTTGCATTTAGCCTCAAATTGAAAACTTCCGTCCAAAATTGGACGGAATATGCCCCCAAATAAGCTATCACGTATGAAGCACGTGCCAAATTTCGTTAAATTTTGGATGGACGTTTTTAATTTGAGGCTAAATGCAACGATTTTTAAATTCAGGGGAGTTAATGCCAAAAAAAAAAGACGGGTGCCAAAGTGTAGAAACTCAATAAATTGAGGGGGCATAGGTGCAAAAAAACCCTTATTTTTTCTCTTACTCTGGTATAGTATGGAATTGTACAGCAGCCTTATTTTGTTAAAAAATAAATGCATATGGAAATGTATAGGTTCAACATTTTGAGCTGAAAGAAATGACTCAAATATGAAAACACGTCATGGTTATTTTGTTTTACTTCATGTTCACTTATTTTTGTGTTTTCATTCTATGCATAATTCCATAGTGCATGAGTTGTCCTACTAGAGAATCTTTTGGATAGGTAGATGCATCAGATGAAGAAGTCATCTTCTTCAGTAACATTTTTTAAGACAAGAAACTTTATTAATATGAAAAAAAATTTAAGGCATTCAAGCTCAAACAATAATCCTCAAAGAATGTCAAGTTTAAGACACTCAAACTCTATTATAAATACACAATGCTTGATGCTTGTCGTATCATGTTCAATAATTTATTTGAATTTTTTTAGGGATAAACTTCATTGAACAAAGGACCAGGAGCCCTTATGTTTTAAAGGAAAATTACAATAGAAGTCCTAAAACATCCCTCCAACTAAATTTCACTAAACAAGTACATTGATCATAACAGATTAGCAAATAAAAAAAAAATTACATTTGATCATAATAAATAAATTTCAGGATCAAGTACATTGGTCTTTTATCCTTTGCAAAAAAAAAAAAAAAAGTACATTGGTCTTTTATCAATAAAAAAAAAACATTGGTCATCGTAAATAAATAGTCAACCACATTCATTGATTCAAATAAGCAACCAAAATATTACCAAAAACAAAAAAACTAATCACGGCAAGACTAGTATCATATTCCACCCATATTAGCTCTTCTAAAAGCCTAAAACCAACAAGCTAAAACATCCAAAACACCCATACAATTGATGTCATCTAATACTCTAACAACAAATACCATATACTTTTCTTCAACCCACAAAAAAGCCCCAACAATCAACCCACAAAAAAAAAAAAAAAACCCTTCTTCTAGCTTCAACTTCTTTTCCTATTCTCAGTTTCCTCAGCAACCAAATACAGACCAAAAAACAAAATCAATTGTCTTGAACACCCCTTGCCCAGTACCACGAAGAATAGCACGAACACCATGTCGGCCTCGGTGGTAGCTCTGACCCTCTCGGCCATCGATGAAGCGTGCATCACTAGGGGCATCATGAGGTCGCCGAGGAGCCAGTTTCGTTGTTGTACTGCTTGACGAAGGGGTTCTCGGGGAAGGGCGAGAAGTCATTGGCAGCAAGGGCTTAGGTGCGGCTCTCGGCATCGGCAACGGCATTCATAATTATGATTTTGTTTGTTTTCGTATTTTGGGTGGAGGAGGAATTGATGTTCTCGTAATGTTGGAAGCATGATTTTGATTTTGTAGGGCTGAGAGCATTTTTGTTTTTGCTGTCCCTAATTCTCAATTATAAACCCTAACATTTTCCCCAATATCGACTTACCTCTTTATTTTCTCCTAAAAGGAATGTACTTTACCATATTAGCCCTAAAATTGCATTCACGTGAAAGGCTCGTGCTAAAAGACGTTAAGAATTTAACGTCAGTTAGAGAAAGGGCCTTAATTGATCTAAATTGAATAAATAAGGGAGTTTATTATTTAAATAAAAAAAATAAGGACTAAAGTGATACTTTTTTAATAATTAAGGGACCAAATAAGTCATTAACTCTAAAAAAAAAAAAGGAAACAAAATTATGTTCAATACTTTTTTTTTTTGGCCATGCAATTATGTTCAATACTTTTGTTTTAGAATTAATATTTACATATGTACATATTCATTGCAGTGACACATTTATATATTTTAGAGATTAAAGGAAAAAAATGAAAAAAGTAGACGAAAATTTTATGAAGAAAAATCCTAATCCTTGATTAAAATATTGATTGTTTCAATTAAAAAACAACGTCAGATGTACATTTACATGGTAGACAAAAAAAAAAAAAAAACCAACAAAATTAAAAGTAAAAGAAGTTTTCAAGAACTCTTGAAGCAGTCGATCCCCATCCAAACGAGGTTCATCGGTCTCCACTTCAAATACAATGATTAAGATCGAACAGATACCCTTTTCTGTGGCCATCCTCTGCCTCTCGCAGTTCATGGCTCTCGTGATGTTGCTCGCGCTCGACAACGGCTTGCCCGACATCACGCCGGCCACCACCGTACCGGCCTTGCCGGCGCGTTCGTCTCCGCTCTAGTCGTCGTCGTCGTCACCATTCACGCTGCAGCGTTCCCACTCCGCCCTCCTCGTCGTTTTTGTACATTTTGGACAAAACAAATATGTGGAAGGATAATTTTGGGTCAAATTTAATAACTCAGGAATAATTTTAGAATTATAAAAAATGCAATAACGGAATTAGAATTTGAGTAAAGCTTAGGAACTATTTTGGAATAATCCCTTTAATTTTTAAACAGCTTTACTCGTCGTGCTAAACATACCAATTTTTTTTATCAATTTTTTAAGGGCCAGTTAATAAATTAGTCATTTTAAAGGTAAAGTTTGAAGGATTTAGCCCTAATTTCATGAAATTAAAAATTTAGTTGAAACATAAGTGTAACATAATATGTTACATGTAACATACGTGTAACATAATATATTACATAAATATGATATATTATGTTACACGTATGTTACATGTAACATATTATATTACACGTATTTTATGGTTAAATTCTTAATTTCATGAAACTATAGTTAATTCTTAAAAAAAATTAGCCAAAATTTTGGTTAAATACTTAAAAATCTTATTTTTTTAATACATACTTATATATATCATATTATTATTGATGAGTATTTATCTTCTATTTAAAAAAATGGCTTTTTAGACATTAAACCAAACTTTTGGGTATTTTTTTAGGATTTAGCCCTAAAATATCAAAATTAAGGATTTAGCCATAACATGTAACATTTTATGTTACAGGTAACATATATACGTGTAAAAGTGTAACATTAGATATTTTTATATGTGTTATATTTTATGTTACATGTAACGTTACATTTAATGTTATATTTTTTACATGTATAAATATTACATGTTATGGCTAAATTCTTAATTTCGTAAAACTATGACTAAATCTTTCAAATTTTACTTTTAAAATGACTAATTACTTAATTAATTATTAAAAAAATACTAATTAAAATATGACACTTCAATTACCACATAGGTTGATATTAAAAACTTAGTAAAAAACTACCATTATACTTACTCGCCTCTGCGGTCATCTTATTTCATCCAAGCATTTAACCAAGAAAAACACGCACGCACTATCCAAGCTAGTGAAGAGAAAAGAGAAATTCGAATGGTTTCTGTGCTATTTGCAAAAAAAAAAAAAAAAAAAAAGAATAGTTTCTGTGCATTAAATATCTAATTTTCCTTGTTCTGGTTGTTCCTTCTGCTTCTCATTTTCCTTGTTTTCGTTCTGATTTGATTTGTCAACTATCAAAAGAGAGAAAAAAAAAAAAAAAAGCGTAGTAGTTTCTATTCATTTCGCATTTGACTTTCCTTGTTTTGATTTGTGATATATCAACCAAAAAAAAAAAAAAATTTCTGTGCATTTCATATCTACTTTTCCTTGTTTTGATTTGTGAAATATCAAAAGAAAAAAAAAACAAAAAGTAGTTTCTGTGCATTTCATATCTAATTTTCCTTCTTTTGATTTGTGAAATATCAGAGGGAGAAAAGAAAAAGTAGTTCTGTGCATTTGATATCTAGTGTTCCTTGTTTTGATTTGTGATATATTTAAAGAAGAAAAAAAAAAAGAGTTTTTGTGCATTTCATATCTAATTTTTCTTGTTTTGATTTGTCAAATATCCAAAAAAAAAAATCAAAATCGTAATAGTTTCTGTGCATTTCATATCTAATTTTATTTGTTCTGGTTTGTCAATAGCAAAAAAAAAAAAAATAATAATAATAATCTTATTTCCTCTTTTGCCTTTTAAGTTTGTCCTCAATTTGATCATCTAGTATAATCATTCCCATATTTCTCTTTAAGTCTCACTAGAAAAAACAAAAAAGAGAAACAGAAACAGAGAGAAACACTTTGATCGTCAAGTTGCTGTGCCTGAATACGGAACCTGATGAGGTACTATCTTCCTTTAGTTCAGATCTTCTTTGCTCTTTCATTTACTGTTGTTTCTCATGTTCTTTTATTACTTCAAGTGAAATTTAGATATAGTTTTTTGAGTTATTATTAGATCTTCAAGCTCCAACGCAATGTCTTAAAAATTCTTCCAAAACTTTCAAGTAGGAAACTGAAACTTTTACAGATTTCTTCATAAACAACACAAGATCTCTTAATTATTTTTTGGCAAGGAATCTCTTAATTGTGTATACCATGATAAAATACAAACTTAAAAATTGTTAATATAAATACCAAAAAACTTTTTTTAATAGTCTTTAGTTTCTGTTTGAAGATGCTTTGTTATAAAATTAAAACAAAATCTCTAGTATATGAGCTTTGTTTAACAAAAAAAAAAGTATCTGAGCTTTACATTTTCTTCCAATTTTTAAATATAACTTTATTCAATGAATATGGGCTTCACCATGAATATAAAAACGGTTAAAAAAAAAAAAACAACAAAACTAATCAAGCTGTTTTCAGATAACAACCTTCTTTCAAACACATATATGTTTTTATGTTCGTGAATATAAATTAAGTTATGGATGAATTTTAGATTTAAAAAAAGCCTAATTTTAAATATAAATGTTATTCAAATTCATCAAATTATCATAAATATATATAATAGCCGAATTTAGTTTAGATTCCCAATAAACTAACGATATTCTAAGAAAAAAATTGATCAAGTTATTTAATTTGGATTGCCAATTATTGTTAAATCATTAAGTTAATTTTACAATAGTGATTAATAATATATTTTTCTATTTTATATTTGAATTTTTTAATAATTGAAAAAGAACATTTTAATGTTAAAAAAAGGAGAAATTTTGTAGCGGGTTTTTTTTTATAGTGGGAAATAATTTTAAATGGTTAGATTTACATTTTTAAAATATGGTACCTATTGAAAAAATGAATCTACGGTCTAGAATTATTTCCAAAAAAAAAAAAAAAACTCATAAATACCCTAAAAAAGTACACCTCATTTGTTTATATATATATATATATATTTATATATATTTTACCAAGTCCTCTTTATATTTGCAATATAATTTTTAAACTCAATTATATATGTAATTTTCCAATTTTTTTTCTTTATTTTACCAAAAGCTCAACAATCACTGTATCATAATTATTCTTTAAATTAATGATATTACATTAGATTGTCCCCTGAAGTCAACTTTGAATATAAAAAAATATTTATCAACATCCCCTTTTAATAATTAAATCTAGATCATTTTTCCTTTTACTATATCTTTTATCTCCCAAACAAACTTTCGACGCCTAAGAAAAAATGTTAAAAATTTTTAACCATCTCGTATTTTATTTTACTTTATAATAATTATTTTTGTTTAAGTATTAAAATTTTATTAAAAAATACCAATAATGAGATTATTATAAATGAAATAAAAGATCTAGATCTCCCAAACAATGATTAAATTTTTGAACAATGTAACAAGTTAACTAGGGTCTCGTTTGATAATATTTTCAATGATCGAGAAAATTTGAGTTTCAAATTTCATTTAATGATTTTGATCGGTCAATATACCCATAATAGCAGAATAGTTGCCTTAAAAAATTCTTTTGTAGAATAAGGACATTATAGTCTTTGTATTTTGTTACTTAATAGATTTAATATATATTATAATTATAGAACTATTATGTAAATAATGCATTTTATTTTACTATATACATGTGAAAGACATTAATTTTCCCATCAATTATTTCATGGCCCAAAATAATTTCCAAGCCAACATCAAATTTTTAACTCTAACCCAATCAATTTCTTGATACAAATAAAATCCCAAATTGCCTACTTTAATGCCCACCGAGTCACCGACTCTCCACTACGAGTTCCACTTAGACGGCACATGGGTTGTTTTTTTTTTTTTTGGAAAAAAAAGAAGATCGGATGGTGCTGCTCACGTTCCCACGCTCTATCGGCATTCATAGCAATTTCGGGGACCACCGAGGAATGATAGAGGTCTATCAGGACTTCCCTACGCGAGATCATTAAGTTCCTGAAATCTGTAAGATAGGGGCTCACCACACTCCATCTAAGATCATTGGGGTCTTTTGGTGCATCCAACTTTAAAAAATTGGAGGTGTGGGAGCTCGATCCCTGGCTTGCAGAGTGGGAAAGCCTAGATGGACTTCTCATTGCCACTACATGACTTGCAGAGTGGGAAAGCCTAGATGGACTTCTCATTGCCACTACACCACCTCGTCGGTGGTGGCACATGGGTTGTTGCATGACCCAAAAGAAATATCTTCTTAGGTGACAGCTCATTGTCATTTATTTGATTGTCCTTTTGTTTGTACTATCTCTTTCACCATATTAACAAGGCAATGGACATTTTTCTGTCGTGTTATCCCCACTACGAAATGCACATGAGTTGTTACATAACCCAAAGAAATATCTTCATCAGTGACAGCTCATTGTCATTTAGAATGTCCTTTTGTTTGTATTGTCTCTTTCACCGTATTAATGAGTCACCTGACATTTTTCTTTATCGTGTTATCTCCACTGTTGCTCCGTCTTCTGTCCATTGAAATATTGTCGCAGATTTTTCTTCATTTTTATCATCTTTTCACTCTGAATGGAACCACCAATTTTACCGAAATGTGTCGAAGTCGCCTCGCTAATAGCCGGGGAGGAGTGAAGAATTTAATCATAGCTCCTCACGTCTCACGTCGCCATATTTCAGATTCGGTTTGGGTGAATCTTGAATTTTTTGAGAAACTACTCTTCTTAGTTCCCTTATTTGAGCCTATGTGCAACCATGGCGTCTTCCTTCTCGGTTTATATTCTCAACTAGAGAAGTTTGTGTGCATGTTTCTTCCTTCTCGAAGATGTATCTATTAGTTGAAGCACGAGAACAAGTAAAATTTTTATTTTTCATATTCGTGAAAAATATATATGAAAGCAAAATAAAATTAAACTTTATTAAAATTGTAATCTGTTTAATATTTAAAAAATTATGGCAAAAGATATACGAACATGTAAAAAAAATGATTTAAAATTAAAGAAAAAAGAGAAGATGAAAAAATAGGCGACACATAAAAAATATAATAATTATATTTAGTAATATTTTAGACCCATGTATTCTTTTATCTTCAATAATAATACAAATTTTTAAGAAAATAAATCCAAAAAAAAATGCATGTCTATGATTAAAGAACAAAAGGATAATTTTTCTTTAAATGAGTTTTTTGTTCCGAAGTGACTCTAGTAAAGTGGTTTTGATCCAAAATGTGTATTTAAACATAAAATATATTAAAATAAGTCTTAGCTAATAGACCATTATTAAAAAGTTTTTTCAATTTTAATCTATATTTCAAAAAATTAAAAAAATAACTATAGTCTAAGAGCAATACATAATGGACTATATGTCACTTATGTCTTATAAGTATTTTATAACAATTTTTTTAATAATTGAAAACAATGATTATATTTTAATTCACTTAACCAGTATAGTCATTTCTTATAACTTTTCAAAAAATTACAATTGGCGTTGATGGCAAAACTTTTTTCCAAAACCCGCATGACAAAATAAATAGAATTTAAATAAAAAAGAGAAAAAGATGGGGTAATATCATTAGGAGAATGGTTAAAAAGCAAAAAAGAATTAACTATAGGAGAAGGGTTAAAAAGTAAAAAAAATTAATTATTTTTAATCCTTTAAGGTATTAGTTTTTACTAATAATGCAATTTTTTTTAAAAGAAAGGGAATATCCTTAAAAACTCTCTAGTTTTATCCAAATTGTACTTTCGTCTTTATGTTTTTAAAAATTCTAAAATAATCTTTTAATTATTAAAATTGGTCCAAAAATGTATCTTTTATCATATTTGAGTTGACTTTAGTACAAATATTTTATAAAAATGGCCAAGTCCTTAAGAATTGTTTATAAGAAAAAAACTAGAAAAGAAAAAAAATACTAGTTTGCACGATCGTGGGGTAGGTTGGCGGGGGGGTGCGTTCGCGGGGGTCGGACTTCCCGACAGTGGGTTTCATGGAGATCGGACTTCGTGGGGGTTGCGGACTTCGCGGCAGGGTGGGTTCGCGGATCTCAGGTGGGTTGATGGGGTTCGCAGCGAGGTGGGTTCCCGGGGGTCGGGGTGAGAGAGAGTTAAGATAGAGGGAAGGAGTTTGAGGAAAAGTTAGAGCTAAGGCTGTTGAGAAGGATTTGGAGCTTTTGGTTGTGGCTTAAACTCCTAACGAAGAAACCAACAAAGAGGTAGGCAACGAAGGAGAGGACCAATCCTAGTGCAAATAATTGTGTCTTTTTTATGGGTATAAATATCATTTTACGTAGGCCTGCACATCAGGTGGGCGGGCGGTTATCGACTCTAATATTGCAACACCCGAGCTCGGACGGGTGACGGAAAGTACTGATTTTCGACCGAGAGAGGGTCGGGCGGATAGCGGTCGGGTGGTCGGGGAGATTGGTCGAATGTGCGGGTTTGGGCCAATATATGAGCTTAATGGGCTTGCTCCAAAGTTTATCTGTCAAACTGTAAAACTTCACGGCGAGACTTGCTGCAATTCAAAGACCATATATATATATATATATATATATATATATATAATAGAGATGAGGTTGGCTGCCATTCCAAAGCCATATACGTACACGTGTGTATGTATATATTTAGATAGTGGAGAAAAAGCTTGGGATGGATGCAACGATGATGGAGGGTAAGCGATGATGGAGGCGATGGTGAGGCAAGCAATGGTGGGAAGGCGGAGACGAGGGCTGGGAGGGAGGCAAAAAAAAAATGTCGGGCGGACGGGTATCGCCCAAGCTGAGATTGCTCGTACCCGACCCCGACCGAATATAAGAGAGATATCGGACGGGTTTCGCCTGATAGTTTTGGTTATGGCACGGCACCCAATCGTTCGGACGGGTTGCCGGACGGAAAGTCGGGTACACATGCGGGCGGTCATTTCTGTGCAGCCCTAATTTTACTCCTTAAATTTGACCAAATTTTTTACCAAGGATAATTTTAGACCAGATTAAATAATTGAAGGATTATTTTGTAATTTTAAAAAACATAAGGACAAAACTAGAATTTTGATAAAATTCATTGAATTTTTTTAGAAATTTAAAAAAAATAGCTAAAAAAATATAACATAAAAGGTGTTGATAGACCGATAAAGAAAAATTACAGCTAGCGATTGAAAAGTAAAATAAAAAATTTATTTTTTAGCCTCTGTTTTAGTATTTTGAGGACTTCTCACCTCTTTAAAAGCGCAAATATGCGCAAATCAAGGACAATTGGGCAAAATAAAAATCAGAACAAAAAAAGTAAAAAAAAAAAAAAACACACGTTCGCAATTTGGACAAAAAGGGGATGAAAATTTTGAGCCACCAGGCTTAAGTATTGTTATAGATTATAAATATATATATATATATATATATGTATAAATATATTTATGATCTCGTGTGTATTTTTGAATCTGTATGGGGTTCGCGATGTTGTTCTGGGATAACCGAAGTTACTGTTGCGGTGTTCCCATCTGGTGTCCTCGTTCCGAAGTCTTGCTTCTGGAATTCTGTTCTGAAACGCTCATTCCGGAATCGTCGTCTCAGCTTGTCGTTTCGGAAGGGTCGTTCTGGAGTTAGCCGTTCCGGATCACCAGTTTCGAAATCGTCGGTTCTGTCATCACGATTCTGGTAAGAACGCTCTGAGTCATCGTTCTCATTCTAAAGTCTACGTGGTTCTGCTACGACGTCTCGTTCCGACGTTCTTTTCTCTTTTCTGGAATTTCGCCTTTGTCTTCCTTGGTCTGGAATTTCTTTCTGGATTCTTGCCTCAAAGAACCATTGGTATAGAGTTACCGTTCCAAATCCACTGTTCCGGAATGACCGCTCTGTAATCACGCTTCTAACTTCTTCGATCTGAGTCGCATTCCAAATTCTAGCTTCTGGGGAGAACTGCTTCCGATGTCCTCATTTTGAAGCTGATTGTCTTAGGTGTGTTCCGTTTCTGAGACGTCTACTTCACTTTTGTAGCCTTTGTTCCTGAATTCTCGAGTCTTGATTCTGGCTTCGTGCTCTGTTCTGAGTTCTCGTTCTAGTTAATTATTTCACCGCTTCTTTCCGGATCGGCAAAGCACACTCTACATGACTAGGAGTGGCTGTCGTTACCGTCGTTGGCTACGGACTCCTCTCAGCCAAAAAAATGTTCACACAAATATATATATATATACATATCAACGTCTACATACTCTACTTTGCATGTATACATTTATCTATACATGTATATATCGCAAACTTGTTAAAAGCAGTACCATGACTCTTTTTTAGACGTACTCCAACACACTTTCAGGTTCTATATACACGCACTCACTTATACATATTTATGTATATACGCATAACCTTCCTCTGTTTCTTCACTACTCTTCAAGTGTGTTCGCTCAGAATGAGAATTTGAAAGAAATATGATAAGATTTGTTGTATGAATATGTGTCGGAGACAATTGTGGGCCAAAATTTAACTCAAGGCCCAAGGCCCAAAACTGCATACCAGGGGGTTTTGAATAATACCTCGTTCTTAACACTATCCCATGTGTTTTGCACATTTAATTTATATTTTAAAATTTACACTACAAATATAGAGTCTAAATAAAGAGAGCATTCTACATGAGGTATAAAATCAGAGTTATTTTTCTCTTATTTGTCCGAGTCGTTATACGTGGTTTTGTACCAAAGTGTTCTTTATTCTCTATTAATCTTGATACGTGAGTGTTGGTGCGAAAAGTTGCATCGACAACATTCATCAAACGTCAACTCTGATTTTGCGAATTTGATATGTTGCGAAGCTTGTGAACCCGATATGAAGAAATCCGACCCAAAATCTTGCATCTAGTGACGAATCTGATGTATATGGAATTTGCTTGGTGTAACCGTTTGCTGTTTAATGGAAAAAAAAAAAAAAACCTTTAGTTTTCTCACTTACTGAACACATTAAGTGGTTCAAATGTTTGAAAATTTATGGACAAACGTTGCAACCATTTGGTTTGCTCTAGTGGTAACAATTTTCTCTTTAATGGCCGTTAAAGCTTGATAGAGCTTTGACTATATATAAGAATCTTTTGTCCCTAAGCTTAGGGTACTCATTAAAAAAAAACACACCATTAATTTGAGTCCCTTAAAGCTTTAGAAGTACCAAAAGGAAATAAAAATTTTAAAATTTTTAAAAAAATGCAGCCACAACCGAAGCTTGCATCAATAGCCGGAGGTACGACGATCTTTCGGGTCTTTAGTTTTGATCCTATAAAGTTTAATTCCGCATTTTAGGATCATCATTTTTATCCAACTCTTGGTTCATTTTTTTCCTAGATCTTTTTATGAAAAAACGTAGATGTGTTTCCCACCGACAGCGCCAAACTATTTTGCCAAAAATCGGCTAAAACAGTTACAAGTATTTCGCTTGCTTCTTGGATCTCAAGAATGAATACTAGTTTATGAACCAGACAAGAGATTTCTCTCTAGATCTTCTCTTTAAATTATATCTTCAGAACTATACTAAAGCTTTCTAAATGAGCGAAAAGTTAGATTACACTCATCTAATTAGCTCTATTTATAGGCTCTATAATGAATGAAATCATATCTGGATTTTAATGAATGATCTGATTTGAGTGAATATTGGTGATCTGAATTTTCTTTATTTCCTCACTTATTGTCTTGTGATTGGCATGTGACTTTTTTATATTTATTATCTCAATTATATTTTATTTACTCAAATGCCATTAACTTAAGAGGAATTTGAGGATAAAACGAGAATGTTTTCACAATTACATTCAAGTTTGATTTTACTTATCCTATGTCGATCATCCCCATTAATGTTAGAACAACTAATCTGTAATGGTGTTCTTGACGGGTATTCTACATAGTGTTCTACGTCAAGCAGGAACACCCGTATATCAATGAATAAAAATTGAGATAAACGTTAGATCAAAAATAAAACAACAAAAAATAAATGACACAGAGAATTGATAACGCGGTTCGGCCAAGCCTACGTCCATGGAGCCAAGCCCAGATTGTGAAAAGTCATTCACTACTTTGAAACGTGTATACCCGGTCTTATACGATAAGGACTCCCTCCTTACACCGTCGCCTTATACCTCCGTCTCGTCTTCGTGAATTATAATATGATATCCCCTCGTGGCACAACTTGGGCTCAAATCTGGTGTTAGCGAATTTTTTTTTTCCGCAGGTATACAAGTCGCACAAGTAGTATAGTGGACTTTGAGTCCGGATATTGTCTCCACATAGATTGATTGGGTCGGAGATAAGAGTCGAGTATTACCTCGCTCATCCTACATGCTATCTAGACTAACGAAATGAATGCGTGGAAATTAAATTAAATTAAGACTAACATTAACTAGGCGGTAAATTAAATATAAGAATAATAAATAAATTGGATCCAATGGTTGATTTCATTCACCTATCCATGCCATTACTAATAAGTTCAATTAATTTAGTTAAGTCATTCCATTAATCTAAAGGTCCTAATATATATCTAATTCACCTCTTTCGAGCGTGAATGATAAATTACGTGACTAAATTTAATGAGTTGTTATTCCTAACTAACCGGTTGATTAATCACACTTTAAGCCCCCTCTTAAGATTATTTAACCACCTATTTCCTCTCGGTCTCAAGGTTAAATTAGACGTGCATGCTCATACAAGGATTTTAACATACTTTTTCAAGCTATATTAATCCCCCAAGACAATTAATCATCCACAACAACCTAACCATTCTATAGCTATAGTGAGAAAAATTGAAAAATAATTAAAAGACAATAAATATCAAGCACCACAATGGAATGAACAAAATATCAATTAATCAACTAAACAGTTCATGACACTTCAAGGGTGAACTACATTTCCCGTGAATCCAAATATCAATCACCAAATTGTCTCAATAAAAATCACAAAATACAAACACTTCATAATTCAATAGAAATAAATATAAGAGAATGGGACAAGAAAATCAAACACTAATGAGCTTAAAAACTCATAAAAATGGTGATTGAAGGCTTCAAGCTCCCATGGAAGCTCTTCTTCCTCCAAGCTCCTCTCCAAGAAGTCCCCAAAATGGTCCCCTTCTCCAATTTCACTCCCCCCTCACTTAAGCAAGTTACCCTAACCTATGGAGTCATCTTGGCTCTTGATTTTACATCCAATGGCTAAAACTGAGCCAAAAATTCGACGTGGGCATGTATTAGGCACGTGGTAGGCACAATTTGGAGCATTGGTCGCAACGCGACACCATCACGACACCAACGCAACACCTGAAACAATAACCTTTGTCGCGACGCGACACTATCGCGACACCCAAAATTGAGTTGGTCGCTGTGGGTGTCGTAAAATGCAAAAGCAATCTGTAATTGATGAAATGTTGGTCGTACCACGAGCAAAATTGGTCGCACCACGACCAAGCAAAATAAGGTCGAACTTTTGGGCCCGAGGGCGTGTTTTATGTCGGCTTTGGGCACGTGAGACGGGTCTACGGTGATGTTGGGTGGCTAGGCGTGCCTTGGATGCGTGTGACTCGCACAATGCGGTGCTACCGGGGTATTTTGTGTCCGTCTTGGTTACCTTTGCGTTGTCTCCATGCCATGAAGCACTTTTCGCCGTTGTGAAATAAATCCTTCGATTATTTTGTAGCGATATTTCCATGCTTTGTGCCTCTTTTTGTCAAATTGAGGGTTTAGTCCACAAAAGCTCAAAAACTACATTAAAAACCTCAAACTTGAGGACTTACGTCGGATATTGGTGAAATTCAAGGGTAAATGAGTGCGTAAAACCGCACTCATCATTTGGCAGAATATTATCTTCTAGAAGTCAATGATCATCTTCTGTAATCTTCATTTGAATTAAGGCAAAATCGTAGCTTTGAGGTTTCAGCAGATTTCATAAAATCTGAATGGAACATTTTCTGGAATACCCAGTGGAACGCCACATGGAATACCCACATAAACCATTGCAGAATCTTCCAAAATCTTCAAGAAGTGAATTATACTTCCATGAATGACGCCAAGGAATCATGATCTGATAAAAAAAAAACAAAATATATTTTGCCAAAAATATTCCAACACAAAAGTACACTAACAATCTCTCTCTTTGACGATTTTGCAAAACTCATAAACTCTAAAAAAATAAACTCCCCCTAAATACAATATCCACAATAAAAAAAAATTACACGATTGTTTACGATACAACAATTAACCCAAACAAAATCTCCCCATTTTTCAACAAAAAGTAAAGGGCTTGATAATCTTTCTTTTTTTTACATTAATCTTCGGCTCCCCTGCATCGGACTGGGATTGTTAGAGCATCTTCATGAATATCTTCATCATCATTACCAAAGAGGTATAACTCCCCTTATAGGTTGGCTACCAAAGACTTCTCATCAGTGGCTTTGAAATTCTTTCATGTATGTCTTTCGATATGCACAATTTGAACCATCCAGGGAGGGGGGGATGAGCAGTTGAGCCTTCTTCTTTCAAAAAATAGAGATTAGTAACCCTAAGATCATACATAACTTAAAGTGACCTTCTCTGATACCAATTGTTAGAACAACTAATCTATGATAGTGTTCTTGACGGGCGTTCTACACAGTGTTCTACGTCAGGCAGGAACACCCGTATATCAACGAATAAAAATTGAGATAAACGTGAGAACAAAAATAAAGCATCGAAAAATAAATGTCTCAAAGAATTAGTAACGTGATTCGGCCAAGCCTACGTCCGTGGGGCTATGACGTGTACACCCAATCTTATATGCTAAGGACTCCCTCCTTACACCGTCATTGTCTACCTCCGTCTCCTCTTCTTGAATTACAACATGAGATCTCCTCATGTCCGAGCTCTCCTCGCTTTCACGGAGATCTTTCGTGATACCTCTTTCTCCAATTCACTCAAATTGTTCTCACAAAATTACAAAGAAAATGTGAACTCTCTACAATATTTTTCACTCAAGCTCACAATAATAATACATTCATTAATAACCCTTGTAGAGAGATGATTTTCACCCCCAAAAACGTTCTCCAAGCTCTCAAGAATAAAAAGATCAACCGACATAAGTAAAGTTGGAAACTTTCCTTATTAAGAACATCAAAATCACTCATCATAATATGGTCAAATAATTCCATTATTCGTGAACAATCTCGACCATGACAAATGAAAATCATCCCTTGATATGAGCAATTGAAATCTCTTCTAAATTCGAAGTTCAACTCCTTCCAAAAATAAAACATACCATAAGCAGACCATGTTGGAATACCCAGTAGAACACCTGTCAAATTTTACCAAAGACTGTCCAGATGCATTCTTTGGTGAACTAGAACGAAGATACACTTTCCAAACTGAGAAAATACGTCCCAAATAGAGAAAATATGATAAGCTCATACAAAAAATCAACTCTTATGATTTCTTTCCTTTTATGCACGCCATCTAGATCTCCTTAAACTGTGGCACAACTTGGGCTCAAATCTGGCAGAATATTATCTTTTAGAAGTCAATGATTTTTTGTAATCTTCATTTGAATTAAGGAAAAATTGTAGCTTTGAGATTTCAGCTAATTCCACAAAATTTGGATGGAACATCTTCTGGAATACCCGGTAAAATACCACGTGGAACACCCACATAAACTTTTGCAGAATCTTCCAAAATCTTCAAGAATCAAATTATTACTCCATGAATAACACCAAGGAATCATAATCTGAACAAAATCAAACAAAACACGTTTTGCAAAAAATATACTAACAAAAAAATACACTAACGCATCAACCACAAAAGTAATATTTGTGTTCCAACCAGTCTTAAATTGTTGGCTTTTTGGTCTTGGATTTGAATTGCATTTTGTCACCCTACATTTAGCACATCAATTGGTCACATACTTTACTATATTATCGTCCAACTGTCAAGTTAATCTCAAACGCCATACCATAGGCTTCCCTGTCTAAATTGAAAACCATACCAACTTGAGATGTTTCTACATTTTTGTTCTCATTTGCCTCATCTTCATTTGTCCATCTTCAACCATTTTTACCACACTCAGACTTCTTTTTTTATTTTATCATAAACAAAACAATATTTGTGGGTTTCTAATCATTAATAAAAACAATAGGGGCAATTTTTTTTTTCTTTTCTTTGAAAAATTATAAAAAAAATTGCCATTATAGATCATAAAATTGGAGTGCTCTATATAAAGTTGGGGAATTTTATGTGTAAACTTTACATTTTTTTTATTTGTCTGTAAAGTAAATTTTTGGACTTCATTTATGCAAGCTCTTCCTGTTGATCATGTCATTTAATATGTTTTTTTTTTTTTTTTTTCAGAATGACTTCCTATAAAACCGTGGCATTTCTGTAATTTTTCTCATTATATGCAATCTTTGTTAGAGAGAACCTGTAAATGAAGCTACTTAAAATAAACAACATTTATAGATTTTATCTCATTATATTTATGGTCATTGTTCTGTTTTTTATTTTATCTATGCGTTTGCAGTTGATCAGAAAAGTCTAATTATTAGAAAAACCAAAAAAGAAAAGAAAAAGAAGAAGAAGAAGAAGAAAAAGAAGAAAAACAAAATTAGTTCACCAAGCAACGAAAAGGTCGCAATATTCGGTGGCTCTTCTTAGTATGATCTGCTTTGTTTTGCTCGTTGTTTTATGATCTAGCTCGCAATTTGTTTGGTAACGTTTTTGTTTTCTTTTTTAATTTATTTATTCATTTAAAGAAATTTATTTTTTAACCCCAAAAAATGATTTTTTTTTTACTTAAATTTTGAGAAATATAATATTTTTGGAAAACTATTTTGCTTAGTCAAAATAAGAGTGAATCAAGTGATAATAAAGTTAGCAGAAAAAGGCCTTATTTGTGATGATCTTTTTTTTTTTATTATTTTGTTTTAAAATATTTCTGAACAATAAATTTTGTTTTATCTCATTTTTATGATTTTTTGAAAAAGAAAAAGAAACAAAATAAAATTACCAAACACTTTTTTGTTAAAGTGGAAACTTTGAGAAAGTTTGAGCCAAATTTTTGGTTTAGGAAACTTTGAGAAGATTTAAGATGACTTTTAGTTGGAAGGAATGTGCCGTAAAGAAAAGTTCATTTCTTTAAATTGGTTTAAGTACAATGTTTGGTCGGTAAAATCACATGACAAAGATTTTTACAATGTAATGTTCATTCTCCGATTTTGATGTAATTGCAATTATATAAGTAATATAATAGAACGACAACTTCTTGTTGAGTACCACTTGGCTCTAAATATCAAAATAACAACCCCAACTATAAAGATACTTTTATTATATTAAAAGCACTTCATACACAAGACCCACAATTATACTAAGAAAATAGCACACTAATATTTTAGACTACTCTCACTAAACGTCTCTCACTTATTCTCTCAACTACTCAAAAGAAAGAAAGTGAAAGATTTTTTTTTTCTTTAAGCCTTGATTGGCTTTTTGTTGTTGTTGTGGTGTATAGGAAATGGACATGGACAATTGCTATATATGGTGCTTTTTCCCCATTGGATTGGTGACAAGTGTCACACATCCACAATACAATAAACTCTATAGTGACACGTCCCGTTCGACCCTCGAAAATTTTCTCGATGCTAATGGGCATTTTTGGGAGGTTCCACAAAAGAACGGAGTATTCCGGGGCATTCTAGAAGGGTCCAGCTTGTCTAGCATGGCCTAGACTTGTCTAGAACAATCTAGAGCAATATGGAAGCATGGAGGAGCACGTGGAGCTATCTAAAACACTCTAGGACTTTGTAAATATGCCTTGGTGCATAGATAACTCTAGAGATTGCTAGGCTTGTAAAGAGTAGGACTTAGCTAGAAACTTCTAGGCTTGTACATGTCCATAACTCTCTAGAATTTTCTATAAGCTTGGCCATTGCCTATAAATAGGGGAAGACCAACTCATTTGTAACTAACCCAACTTATAAACACTTGTGTGCTATAATACAAAGCTTTCTTTCCAACATTCTCTCTTTGCCTTCGCCTTGTCTAAGTGCCAAACCTTTGCCAATTTTCCCTTTAGCCAACACTTAGACATTTCTAAGTCTACTTTGCCTTTGTTTGTGAGAACCCTTGAGTCGAGTAAGGCTGACTTAGTGCAAGAGTCGTACTAAGGTCGCACGTGACGTTGTTGCAAAGAATAAGTCCGTGACAATAGGCTAGCATGCTAAAGACATATTCCAAATGTGAGTAAAGAAAGATCCCTCTAGATTATTCCATGTGATGGAGGTGTTGGTCTTTTAACACTTCTTTCTAATTTTTGTTAAAGTTTTGATCAATTAAACCAAAATCAGAAACATAAGTGTTATTAAATGTGTGTCTGCTTTAGATCTTTATAATATAATAAGCTCTTATGCAATTAACTATATATTACCTTCAATTTTACTAGCTTCAAGATAGTTTTACGCTGAAGAAAATCAAGAGGAAAGAGGAGTAAGAATAGAAAGTATGGAGATTTGTGTTGCAATTGGAGCTGGAATTCTTGGAAAAATTTTCGAGTATACAGTAGCACCCGTTGGTCGGCAGATGGGCTATCTATTTTGCTACGCAAGCAATGTAGAAATGCTTAGAAGTCAAGCCCGAGTTTTGAAGCATAAGAATGAAGATATGCAACATCGTGTCGATGAGGCCAGAAGAAACAGTGAAGAAATTGAAACCGGTGTCTTGGACTGGATGAGCGGAGCAGATCGTATGCTAGAAGAGGCAGAGACTTTTCTAAAAGATGAAGGTCATGCAAAGGCGAGATTTTCATGTGGATCTTCTCTGAGTTTGGTGTCACGTCATCAACTGAGTAGGAAGGCAAAGAAGATTACTGCTCTAGTAGTAACTGCTAATGAAGGTGCAGAAAAGTTTAGTACAATTTCTTATCGCCCTCGAATTGAGAGTGCAATTGGATTGTTCAAAGGATATCAAGCTTTAGAGACAAGAAAGAAAGCTTTGAAGGGAGTTATGGAAGCAGTAAGAGATCCTAATGTAAGAATGGTTTCCATATATGGCATGGGCGGCATTGGCAAAACTATGCTTGCCAAAGAGGTCATGAGACAAGCAAAGGAAGAAATGTTATTTAGTGAGATGGTCATGACTTCTGTTTCTAAAACTCCTAATACTAAAGAAATTCAGCAAGAAATTGCAGACAATCTTGACCTTAAATTTGATAAATTAAAAAGCACTACAAGACGAGCAGACCTGCTAAGAAATCGTTTGAAGCAAGAAAAGAAGTTTCTCTTGGTCCTAGATGACATTTGGAATAAGCTTGAGCTACTCGATATAGGAATCCATTTCGAGGATGACCAAAGAGGATGCAAGATATTGCTAACATCTAGAAGTCGAGATGTTGTATGTAAGGATATGGATGTTGAAAAGAGTTTCAGTCTTGATCCTCTATCGTCTGACGAGGCAAAAGATTTATTTAGGAAAGTTGTAGGTGATGTAATGGAACGTCCAAATTTTCGAGATTTAGCGCATCAATTGGTAGAAGAATGTGCAGGCTTGCCGATTGCCATCGTGACAGTTGCATCTGCGCTAAAGAACAAAACAGAGCCCATCTGGAAGGATGCATTGCTACAACTAAGAAGCTCTAACCCAGTAAACATTGAGGGAATGCCTACCAAAGTGTACTCATCTATAAGGTGGAGTTACGATGCTTTACAAAGTGAGGAAGCCAAGTCACTATTATTGCTTTGTAGTCTACATAGAGAAGATGAAAACATTCGAATTGAGGATTTGATGAAATACAGTGCAGGTTGGGGCTTGTTTGAAGATGTTGTGACATTGGAAGAGACAAGAAATAGGGTGAATTCACTGGTCGATACATTGAAATCACGTTGTTTGTTGTTGGATAGTGATGTCCATGAAGCAGTGAAAATGCATGACATTATCCGTGATGTTTCGATTTGGATTGCAGCTAATGAAAGGAGGACATATAGCTTATCTGATGTCTCGAAGTTGGAGCAATTATTGAACAAACAAAGACTCAAAGATGCAAAAGTAATTTCAATACTGGATACTGATTTTGGTGAACTTCCTGAAAAGTTTGAAAGCCGACACATAGAGTTACTTATTATGCGCTTTCGTGCACGATACTCTTCTACGAGAACAATTCCTGAACACTTTTTCGAAGAAACTAAAGAGCTTAAAGTTCTAGTATTGAACGAAATTCCAGGAATTAGTTCACCACTTTCATCCTTCCATCTTCCTCACAATCTTCGATCATTATGTCTTCCTCATTCTAAGCTAGAAGATGTGGGTTTAATTGGAGATCTAAAGAATTTAAAGATTCTTGATCTTTCATCTACCGATATTTGCCAATTGCCAAAGAAAATTGGACAATTGAACCGTCTTCAGTTGTTAGATTTACGAGGGTGTGAGAGTCTCAAAGTGATTGAACCAAATGTGTTGTCGAGTTTGGTACGGTTAGAAGAGCTGTACATGGCGGAGACATTTAATGAATGGGAGGTCGAAGGAGTCAACAATAAAAGAAGAAATGCCAGTCTTATTGAGCTAAAGAACCTGCGACAGCTGACCACTCTATATTTATGTGTACAAGACATCAAAATGTTTCCAACTGAAAGCTTATTTGGTGATAAATTACAGAGATATCAAATACATATAGGAGAAAATGGATATTACGAAGATTCAAGGACGTCGCTGTTCTTGAGCGGCTGTGAAAGAAGCCAATTAATTGGTTTTCAAGCATTGATGAGAAGGTCAGAACGAATATCGTTAATTGGATTGAGTAAAGGCAAGAATAATGTCGTTTATGATCTGGACAAAGATGGATTTCCTCAGCTGAAGAGACTTGGGCTTAGTGAGTGTGATGAAGTTCAATATGTGGTTGATGCTTTGGAGCAGAAGAGTACCGTTCACACTTGTAGTCCTGCCTTTCAAAGTCTGGGGGAACTACAACTTAGAAGATTAAAAAACTTGGAAATGATATGTCATGGTAAGCTCATAGCAGATTCGTTCAGTCAATTGAGAGAGGTCGATGTGAGCAGTTGTGGGAGATTGAAGAATCTCTTGCCTTTGTCCATCGCCAGAAGACTTCATGAGATTGAAGTGTCAGGTTGTGAGACGATGGAGGAGATTGTTGTGAATGATGAGAGAGAAGATGAAGTTGTGTTTGATGAACTACGCTACTTGCGTCTACGTTCTTTACCAAAGTTTGTTCAGTTCATGTTGGGTGTGACTGCCGCCTCTTCCTCAGCAGAATCTTCCAGTCATGCTTTGTTCGGTGAAAAGGTAAAAGAAAAGAAAAAATAAATAAAATTTTACTTTTACCTATTTATGCTCTGGTGCTTGAGTGATCATTGTTTGCATAGAATAATTCATATAGTATAATACAAATAATACTGATCATGGCCTTGCTTTATCAAGTTGTGCTGTAAGTTTATTTATTGAACCAACAAAGACATCCTTATTTTTATTTTCAAATGAAAAATTAATAGTTGTTACATGAAAATAATATATGTTAACATTTCTCATTCGAATATGTAAAAAAAATTTCTGTTCATATCCCAAGTATGGAGAACAATAGTTGAATTTTGAATAATTACCATAATAACTACTTTTCTTTTTATTTTTAAAATATTTACTGAAAAAAAAGCCTTTTCAATATGAATGGAGTACAGTTATAATTCTTACATTAAATAAATTTCGTCTTGTGACTCTGCTTAATTGATTATTTAAGTTTATAAGTTCTAAATTATCATTATGAATGAAATTAGAATTTGACTTTTGTAGGTCGCGCTTCCTACGTTGGAATTACTATCGTTGAGTGAAATTAATATCAAAAAGTTATGGGTAGACCAGCTTCCATCAACTTCTAATCACATGCAAAACTTAAGTCACTTAAGTCTCGTAAAGCTTCGGATGGTGGATATAAGAGAATGCAGAAACTTGGAAGTGATATTTTTAGTGACTAAGAAACAAGGTGGAGAGGAAGATGGAACATCCTTGTCGGAAAAGCTTTTGCTTCCTCAACTACGATCTCTTCGGCTTGCTAATCTTCCGAACCTCAAAACGCTTTGTGGAATGGTACATAAAGAAAACACGCAACTTGGTGAACAACAACCTCTCTTCAATGGAATGGTACATATATATTTATTTTACTTTTTTCTTTTTTACCTTTGCCACGTTGTTTTTTATTCAGTACCACTTTTTGTATGAGTAATAATGATGCATGGTTAGATTTTTTTTTTTTTTTTTGCCAGAATGATATCTCACTTTCACCTATTTACTAATTGCAAAACACATAATGCCAATTTAAATGATCGTAGCTGTGCTTAACTTTTAGTTGGAGCATAAATTTTGTTGAAGCTCATTATAACCTCTTTGTCAGCAAATATAACTTTTTGTTTGTTTTGCAAGAAAAGAAAAAAGGCAAATATAAAATATAAACTTTATTTTCTAAAAAAGACACATGTTTGTTAGTTTGTCCATTAAATCTAAACAGGCTAAAACCTGCAGAAGTACAAATCAACTTACATAAGCATCAATTATTTCACATGTAATGGATGTCTATTTTCTGTTGAAGTGGCAGAGCACTTGACCTTTATGTTTGAGGTCACGAGGTTCAACCTTTATGTTTGACCAAATGCTCATGGCTTAATTCGAAAGTGAAGCACCACACAAATGATCTTACTAAATCCTGTTTTTGTTTTTAGGAAAAGCGAAAATTAAGGTGAAAAGTATATGTGGGGTCATATATTTGATTATGAAGAGTTTCAAGAATTTAGGCACACATGGTGATAACTTAGAAATAAATTCAATTTTCAGCTTATTTCGTAAATGTCTTGAAAGTTAACAAATTTATTTAACATGCATACATGCAACTAGACATGTACGCATACAAATATACACACATTTGTATTTCTCACTGTAAGAGATAACAATATTATTTGTTATTATATATATATATATATATATTTCGTCATGTGACTCTGCTAAATTAATTATTTAAGTTTATAAGTTCTAAATTATCATTGTGAATGAAACTAAAATTTGTCTTTTTTAGGTTGCGCTTTCTAAGTTGGAATCACTATCGTTGAGTGAAATTAGTGTCAAAAAGTTATGGACAGACCAGCTTCCATCAACTTCTAATCACATGCAAAACTTAAGTGAATTGAATGTTGAGAAATGCAATGAGTTAGAGTATATCTCATCAGTTGATGTAGCTAAAAGTCTCGAAAAGCTTCAGCAGGTGATGATACTCAAATGCAGAAGCTTGAAAGTGATATTTTTAGTGACTAAGAAACAAGGTGGAGAGGAAGATGGAACATCCTTGTCGGAAAAGCTTTTGCTTCCTCAACTACGATCTCTTGAGCTTTCTGATCTTCCGAACCTCAAAACGCTTTGTGGAACAGTTGATCAAGAAAACGTGCGACTTGGTGAACAACAACCTCTCTTCAATGGAATGGTACATATATATTTATTTTACCTTTTTCATTTTTAACTTTGCCACGTTGGGTTTTATCCCGTACCACTTTTTGTATGAGTAATAATGATGCATGGTTAGATATATATATATATATATATATATATATTTTCGTGAATGATATCTCACTATCACCTATTCACTAATTGCAAAACACATAATGCAAATTTAAATGATCGTCGCTGTGCTTAACTTAGTTCATTATAATCTCTATGTCAGCATATAAAACTTATATATAGTAGAAGAAAAGATCAACCAATTATTATATCATCTTTCAATGCCATCAGGAAAGAACTATTTAAAAAAAATTATAATCACAACCACACAAATATTTCAAACCCCATGAAACCAGAAACCTCAATCCCAAAATCCTAAATCAACATAACATACACTATTTTTCAATCACAATACACAAAACAGAACCCAAAAGCCACCACAAATATTTCCAGTACAAACTAACGAAACCGAGAACCCTTTTGGCGTCGAGTCCGAGGGCGAAACGATGTCGTCTTGGGCGCTCTGAGCTTCGCCATCTGCCAAAGAGAGTGATTGGGCTGCGATGAGAGAGACCGAACGACGAAGAAGGCAACGAGAGAGAGGCTTCGACTGTGGATTTGATTATTGAGGCATTTTGTTCCTTTCTGTAGCATTTAGAGCAGATATCCATGGTCGGCGGGCTTTCGCCATGGCCGAGCCTCTTCGAAGCATGCTCATGTAATGGATGTCTGTTTTCTGTTGAAGTGGTAGAGCATTTGACCTTTATGTCTGACCAAATGCTCATGGCTTAATTAGAAAGTGAAGCACCACACAAATGATCTTACTAAATCCTGTTTTTGTTTTTAGGAAAAGCGAAAATTAAGGTGAAAAGTGTATGTGGGGTCATATATTTGATTATGAAGAGTTTGAAGAATTTACGCACACATGGTGAAACTTAGAAATAAATTCAATTTTCATCTTATTTCGTAACTGTCTTGAAAGTTATATAGACACGTACGCATACAAATATACACACATTTGTATTTCTCACTGCAAGGGATAACAATATGTATTTGTTACCAAATAATTATATGCGTATAAGAAATTATATGTATATAAAATTTTTATCTTTTCATTTTACTTTTGCTACCAAATAAAGGAAGGAAAAATCATTTTATGTTCTCTTCATCTTTCAAAACATCATAAGAGAAAAGAAAATATTTATTACGTACTCTCAGTTATCATTTCTTTCCTTTATTAGTTTTCGATTATTCTCATTTTTTTTTAATTCTCCCTCTAAATTAAAATCCATAATAAATCTTAAGTTAAATAATTAAAAATTTTTGAGGAGTGGTGAAGTGCTAAGACACTTGACTGAATGGCCAATTATAATTAGGAGAACTTCGAAATAAAATCATTCTTGATGTTATTTAATAATTTATTCTTCAAGTGGTGTGCTATTTTTTTTGTTTACTCTATGTTTGTAGTATAAATTTTGGTGTATAAATTAAAAATACAACACACATGGATTATAGATTATTATCGTGCAAAAAATAGAGCATTCCTCAAAATCTCCAATATTATTGATGTCAAAGATTCGTTGGTCCTGCTTCATGTTTGACCGAATAATCATGGTCTAGAAAGTGAGGTATCACTCGAATGTTGTTAAATCATTTTTTTAGGGAAACAGAAATATAATGATGAAAAGTACTATACAATTGACCATATATTTGAGTTTGACTAGGAAGAAGAGTTTAGCGAGAAATTAGTTCAATGTTCGGCTTATAATTTACTAATTGCCTTGAAAGTTAAAAGTTTATTTAACATGCATACATCTAGGACATATATATACAAATACAGACATTACTTTTTCTCAGTCTCACTGCAAGAGATAACAATTTGTATTTGGTATCACTATATATAAATAATAATATCAATAATTTATTTAACTTGTAAATCATTATTTTTTCATATACATTCTTCTTTGTGATATATAGCAAGATCACATGTAAATATAGCATAATGTCATCTAATTTGTTGTGCATATAAATTTCAAGTATTTTAAGGTATTAATCATAAATCTCATTCGTCTTTATTTTTTACTTTTTAACTTTCAGATTGACTTTTCTGAATTAGATCAGCTAGAGCTAAATGGGCTGAATATTGAAAGTTTATGGCCAGATTTTGATCACAAGCCTCTGGCAACTACATCGTATATGGAAAATCTAACAAGCTTAGAAGTTGAGAACTGCAATAAATTGAAATATATATTCACTTTTGCTATGGCTGAAAGGCTTATAAAATTGGAATCACTAGAAGTGAGGGATTGTAGTGAGATGGAAAAAGTTGTAGCAGTCAGAGAAGAATATCCACCAACCTCAAAGCAGATTTTGTTCCCTAAATTGGAAAGTATTATGCTTTCCAACCTTAGAGGCCTCAAAAGCTTATGTGGGGGAGCTTATCATCATCGCATCCAAATTCCAACCGTATCAAAGCTACAGATAGAAAATTGTCTCAAACTGAAGACATTTGTTGATAAGCAAGGAGAGAACGAGCTAGACGCAACAAAACCTTTCTTTCATGAAAATGTAAGTCTGACATATTTTAATTTTCAAATCTTATTATATATATATATATATATATATCATACAGAAGTCATATGACTATTAAAACGCTATTATTCAATGATTGATATATAGGGGAACTACCGTTAGTCGTTCTTACTATTATATATATATATATATATATAATTAGATAGATATCACTTCATTTAGTAATTGAAATTTTTAAAGAATAGTTTCCCTGCTTAATTTTTACAAAGAAGTATAAATTTTTTATTTTTATTTATTTTTGAAAGAAGATTTATTTTATTTTTATTCCTAAAATATATATATATTTATTTAAATATAAATTTTGGATATTTTTCTACTTAACAAATATTAAACATTACAAAACATAAGAACATAAGATGTCACTAAAAATAATATAATCGATCTAATCCCTCCTAAATATATTAATAAGTCATATAGAATATAAATCTACATCGTGCACCAAAGATATTTTTTATGAAATATTAAATAATTACACAATGTTGACGTTTGAATTTCCTCTTTCGTCTTCTATGATTAATTGAGTATTCCGTTTTGCACTACAACAGACAGTTTTTTTAATGACAACCATTAAAATTAAAAAGTCTTGCTGAAAGCACTTTAGCAACATCAAATAAATTTGACAAAAAAATGTTGTCAATGTTTTTGTTCCCTTTTTTCGTCATCTAAGTAAATTTCGTCGTTGCTGATTATTCATAAAAATTGTGGTGAAGACAATTTTAATTTGTTGTTAATTAAATTTCATAGCCTAATATCATTTACTTTTACGTTCTTCATTTAATATTTGAGAAAAAAATAATAAGAAATAAAATATACCAATAACAAATAGAAGGAAAAATACGGTTAATATTGTAACCCAGCTTTTATTAAACTCTTGCGAATATTTATTATGAAATGTTCGATAATTAGAAGCGATTGATTTTTGAGTAAATTTGTAATTGCTTCTAACTAATCGTTGGTTATTTTCCTCAGATTTTAGAAAATTAGGTAGATCAATCAAGAGACTTAATTAAATTATTCTTCACCACAAATAAAAAGAAACCCACATAAGCCGCTTTAAAATTCCCTCTTATTTTTTAGGTAACTTTACTATTATCTTTCTAAGATGAATGTATATAGATATTTTTAAGGATTTAACCAAATTTTTGGCTAACTTTTTATAAATTAGCCATAGTTTCATGAAATTAAGGATTTAGTCCTAATATATGTATAACATAATATGTTATACGTGTAACATACATGTATCATATTTATGTTATATGTTATGTTAAAGTGTAACATATTATGTTACACGTATTTTACGACTAAATCCTTAATTTTGATATTTTAGGACTAAATTCTTCCAACTTTACCTTTAAAATGGTTAATTTCTTAAATGGTCCATATATACATCCACTTACTATATTAAGAAAAAAAAAAAAGTCATCAACCTGCTTTTTATTATATTTTTTTTCTGTATATGAGCTTTTTTTTTTTTTGGCCTTCGTATTTTTTTTTTTTGTTGTCAAATTTCTTTTTAGGGACCCTCTTTCTCACTCTTTTTCTTGGCATCTAAAAAAAAAAGCCCAACTCTCTCATATTTTCTTTGGGGGGATTTTTAATATAATGCTCTTTTTTAACACAATGATAATCTATGTCTCATTTGTGTTGTATTTTTAAGTTATGCCCCAAATTTTATACTCTAAACATAGAGTGTAAACAAATGTAGCGTACTATTTGGGACTATCTTCAAAATCCCTCTTTTCAAATTTCCTCTTCTCCAAGACTCACTTTTATCGCTATCTTCCTATGAACGTGGCATCTCAAAAAAAAAAAAAAAAAAAAAGAGACATAACTCTTTCTCATATTTTCTTTATCCTACTACATGGTCTTATATTCTTTTCTCAATTGCTGATACTATGATATCACCTTAGAGTTAGACATACTTTTAATTTTTTTTCTTAATTCTTTTAATTTTTTACACTCTGATATTATCTAATATTTTATAATTATTTTTATTTTTCTTGTTGTACAAATTTTGAGTATTTTTTTACTTCACCATTTTCTAAATGATGTTAGAAGAAAATAACCAATGTTTTGATTAATTAAGAAATTAGTTATTTTCTTAACTATATGATAATGTGCATTTATCTTTATACCCTTAATTTTCTTATGTATTAGTGGCTAATAACTAAATTTTTGAACACTTAGGCTATTTTCTTAAAACATAGACCAACAAATGGCTAAATAATAAATATATCTTAATCCATTTGATGGGCATAAAATAAGTACAAAATCAGTATAAGAATGCATAAGCGCGATAAAGTACGATAAAGGCACGGCGCCACAACAAAAGCACAACACATTTACAAACGGGCCACGAGCTACTCGAGGCCAGCACGACACGAGCATGATTAATAAATGGGCTGGCACGAAGCACGACAGACACGAAAATAAACTGGTTGGGTCGGAACGGCATGACACAATTTACATTTCTAAGTACAATATGAAAATTTTGAGTTACGTTTTTTAAAGAAAGTCAAGTTTTTTGTCAATTTTATAAATTAAGGGAAAAATTTTTGTATTACTTCAAATGTAAAGAAGAACGTGGTATTTCAATATAACATAGAGGATAATGATGTATTTTTATTCTTTTTTAATATGATATAATGTGTAAAGTAATTATATCTATAAAAACTTTACTATCTTTTCATTTTACTTTTGCTATCAAATAAGGGAAGGAAAAGTCATTTTATTTTCTCTTCATCTTTCAAAATAGCGTAAGCGAAACAAAAAAATGTTTATTATGTTTAGTTTTCATTTCTTTACTTTATTAGTTTTCGATTATTCTTTTTTTTTAATTCTACCTTAAAATTAAAATTCATAATAAATCTTAAGCTAAATAATTAACAATCTCTAAGGAGTAGTTGAAGTGCTAAGACACTTGACTGAATGGCGAGGTCAAAGATTCGCACGTCCTGCTTCATCTTCATGTTTGACCGAATGATCATGGTAGTTAGAAAGTGAGGCATCACTCGGACGTTATTAAATCATATTTTTTCTTTCGAAAAAAGAAAATTAATGATAAAAAGTGTATAATTGGTCATATATTTGACTAGGAAGAAGAGTTTAGCCACATAATGCTGTGAAACATAGAAATTAGTTCAATGTTCAGCTTATAATTTACTAATTGTCTTGAAAGTTAAAACTTTATTTAACATGCATACATCCAGGCGCATATATATACAAACACAGACATTACTTTTTCTCACGGCAAGAGATAACAATTCGTATTTGTTGTCACTATATATAAATAATCTCAACAATTAATGAAACTCGTAAATAACTACCGTTTTCATATGTCATTCTCCTTTATGATAGCAAGATCACATGTAAGTATAGATAGCAATAGCATAATGTCATCTAATTTGTTGCGCGTATAAACTTCAAGCATTTTAAGGTAATTTTCATAAATCTCCTTCGTCTTTGTTTTTTTCTTTTTAACTTTCAGATTGACTTTTCTGGATTGGATCAGCTGAAGTTAGATGGGCTGAATATTGAAAGTTTATGGCCAGATTTTGATCACAAGCCTCTGACAACTACATCCTACATGGAAAATCTAACAAGTTTACGAGTTAGAAAGTGCAATAAGTTGAAATATCTATTGTCTTTTACTGTGGCTGAAAGGCTTGTAAAATTGAGATCACTATTAGTGAGTGATTGTAGTGAGATGGAAGACATTGTAGTAGTCACAAAGAAGTTGGCCAGCGAAGAATATCCACCAAGCTTTGAGCAGATTTTATTCCCTAAATTAGAAAGTATTGTGCTTTCTAACCTTGGAGGCCTCAAAAGCTTCTGTGGGGGAGCTGATCATCGCATCCAAATTCCAACCTTATCAAAGCTACAGATAGAAAATTGTCTCAAACTGAAGACATTTGTTGTTAAGCAAGGAGAGAACAAGCTAGACGCAACAAAACCTTTCTTCGATGAAAATGTAAGTCTACATATTTATTTTCAAATCTTGTTATATATATATATATATATATATATATATCATACAAAAGTCATATGACTGTTAAAACGCTATTATTCAATGAGTGATATATAGAGGAACTACCCTTAGTTGTTCTTACTAATATATATAAATATATATATATATATATATATATATATATAACTAGATAGATATCACTTCATTTAGTAATTGAAATTTTTAAATAATAGTTTCCCTGCTTAATTTTTACAAAAAAAAAAATTTATTTTTATTTTTATGTATTTTTGAAAAAATACTTATTTTTATTAACAATTACAAAACATAAGATGTCACTAAAAATAGAGAAATTATAGTGAATACCTAATTTTTAAAACTTAATGTAAGTTATTACCCAATCTTTTGAAAACTATAACCAACTACCCAAATAATTCAATTACTTACACAGTGCTAAGTGGTGGTAATTCACTTAGTTATCAAAAGTATGTGCAAATAATTCACAAATTAACTACAAACTCAATTACTTCAAAAATTTGGGTATTTATTTTTATTATTATATAAATTCTGGGTATTTGCCTACTTCTCCCTAAAAATAATGTAATCGATCTAACCTCTCCTAAATATATTAATAAATCATATCGAATATAAATCTACCTCGTGCACCAAAGATATTTTTATGAAATATTAAATAATTACACAATGTTGACGTTTGAATTTCCTCTTTCGTCTTCTATGATTATTCCCTTTTGCACTACAACAGACAGTGTTTTTAATGACAATTGACAACCATTAAAATTCAAAAAGTCTTGCTGAAAGCACTTTATAAGCAACATCAAATAAATTTGAGAAAAAGAATATATTGTCAATGTTTTTGTTCCCTTTTTTCGTCATCTAATGAGTAAATTTCGTCGTTGCTGATTATTTATAAATATTGTGGGTGAAAAAAATTTTAATTTATTATTAATTAAATTTTATAGCTTAATATAATTTACTTTTACGTTCTTCATGTAATTTGAGAAAATAAACAATTAATATTGTAACCCAGCTTTTAAACTCTTGCGGAGATTTATTATGACATGTTCGATGATTAGAAATTGATTTTTGAGTAAATTTATAATTGCTTCTAACTAATCGTTGGTTATTTTCCTCAGATTTTAGAAAATTAGGTAGATCAATCAACAGACTTAATTAAATGTATATTTCTAGCTTTTGTAGCTTGGCCCTATTAAACGTAAAATTCAAAAAGAACCCAAATTCTCTCGATTTTTGAAATTCTTTACATATAACAAACTCTTGAGAGACTTAATGTGAGTGGTTGTTTTGTGAATATTAGATAATCTTGATATTTTTGTTTATTTATTAAAGCTTGAGTAATCAATTTGTAGGTTGCTATTCCCAACCTTGAATATGTAAAAACTGACTGGAAAGAAGGGATAAATGCGATATTTGGACGAAGTCAATCTCCAGTTATAGTGCCCTCTCGCAGCCTAAAAGAACTTCGCGTGAAATGCACGACTCAGGATGAACCAATTTCTCTCTCGATTTTCGAAATTCTTCACAGACATCAAAATCTTGAGAGACTTAATGTGAGTGGTTGTTTTGTGAATATTGGAACATGCCAACGTGATGGGCATCATGAAGGAACACTCGCACATATCCAAAGAAGTAGCCTTGCCCGACCCCCCCTTATGTCCTTCCACAATTTGACAGAGCTAAATGTATCAGAATGCCATGAATTGACATATTTATTAGATTCCTCAACAGCTAGAAGTCTTGCACAACTCAGAGTAATGATCATAAGGAGTTGCAGAGAAATGAAAAACATAATTAGAGACTGCAAAGAAGATGAAACAACAGAAGATGATGCTTTTGATTTTGATTTCCAGAGATTGGAGGTTTTAGTGCTTCGTGATTTGGCCACTCTCAAAAGCTTCTACTCTGGAAATAATGCCATGATGTTTCCACGGCTGCAAAAGTTATTTGTGAGTCATTGCCCCGAGATGAAGAGTTTCTCCTGTGGAGTTGTAACCACCTTGATGCTGAGGACAGTCATCACAGAGATAGAGAATGAATTGTTGTGGATTTATACTGATTTATTGAAAGACGGAGCTATACCTAAACGAGAATGTTGGAATGGTGATGTTGATACAACCATTAGGAAGCTTTGGGAGGAAAGTTCAAACTCATCATTTCAACTGTCCTTTGCTGTCACGGTATGTTCACTGATCTATTCTCATGATTAAATTCTTTGATTATGTTCACTGATCTATTCTCATGATTAAATTCTTTGATGATAGAAAACACGAAATTCCTTCAAACCCTTCTTCTAATATTCTTAAAAATAAAAATAAAATAAAATAAAAGAAATAAAAAAAACCACTAAAATTTGAATCCTACTGTGCATAATGTTGGCACCAAACTTTTGTGGAACTATGTTTATAGTCTCCCCTGATCATCTAAGCAAATGCTCCCCATCCCATATCTTGTACTCCGTCTATACAAAATAGGCCAAAATTAAATGTGTCTTTTAAATGATAGTCTATGTTTTGAAAAATTAAAAAAATAGCCACTGTAAAGAATTTCGTTACAAAAAATATCAAACAAATATTTACACATCTGTAAATATTTGTAATATATTGTTTAACACTTCAAAAAACAATGAATAAAAATTGAAGTGTTACAAAATATCGTACAAATTTTTATAGATGTGTAATATTTTGCATGACACTTTTCTGTTATATAATTCATAACATGGCTATTTTTTTAATTTTATGAAACATAGACTATCATTTAAAAACATAAAAAATAAACATAGAAATAAAAAATAAAAAAAATTGGCTATTTACAACGATTTCCCTTTTTTTTTCTTATTTGATAATTGCAATTTTTCATGATGTTGAGGATTGCGTTGGTGAAGGTACCTCTATAGAAGGTGCTAGAATGTAGACACTATTGGTACAAGCCTCATTGCCTGCTGGATCTTGTTCTACTTAGAGTGACTTTCAAATTAAGTTTGTATAGCTTAGTATTTGTTGCATATGTACATTGATGAACTTCAACTATTTTCCTCAAAAACACTTGTTTTTCTGTTGTTTTTTTCAGAAAAGTTACATCTAAACTCGAATAGTTTAAAATTAGAATTTAGAACTATTCATAAGCTAAAATAGAAAAGATCATAAAAATAAGACAGACAAATAATATCCCCTAGTTTTTTATTTGAGTGATGCTCTGCTATACAAATAACGATTTAAGAATAATCAAAAGTCTTGGTATTAACAAAGGCTTAAATTAAGAAAATTATTCTTGTGGACTGGATTTGTCAACACTCGAGTATACAATAATATGTATCTTTGCTTTGACATCAACTAGCCAAGATTATTCATTCGGTCGTCTATTTTTATTCTATTATAGACAAAATTGGGAAGAAAAAAATGAGCATTCGTGACAAGTTGGTTTATTAAAAATGAAAGTATTAATCTAGTTGATAAGCTATTACAATCTTTGTTCTCTGATTTTTTTGTTCAATTTTAATCTGTTTTATAGGTTCCGTCTCAGGACGTCAGCACCTAAATGAATCAATATAAAATAAAAAAAAACGAGTGGTTGTCAAAGTTGGTATTGTAATAGCGTCATCCAAAATGAAAGTAAGACAAGTTTTGTATAAGATTGATGTACTCTGATCCATTTTCTTTTGTATTGAATTTCACACTTCAAAAGTGTTTTTCGATAATTTATAAAATTGAATGCTTTCACTCTCACTTAACTAAATTATGTTCTTGCTTATGCAGATTTATTTTCAAGTTTGGTGGAGAAATATCAAAAGATTGGTCTCCTACTTGCAATGAAAATTTAGACCCAAGAAGGCAAAAAAACAAAAGAAAAAAGAAAAAAAAAAAAGCTAACTTGGTTGTTTTCTTTTGCTATTATTCATATGTTCTTATGGTGTGAATGGAGTTTGTTGGACACCCCATTGTATTTTTTTGGAAGCCCCATTGTATTTGTTAGAGCGTTTAGTATTGGCAAGTTATTTTTTACAAAACATATATTTGTTTAAAGTTATTATTTGGTTTGATTTAGTTTATGATTTTCTAGCATTAATCCAACAAGATTTTGAATTTTTGAAGATTCTTGCGAGTCGTTCCTCAATGTATTCCAAAAGATGTTCATTGTTCTAGATTTTGTGGATTTTATTGGAATCTCCAAAATTCGATTTGACATTAAGGAGATTATATATAAGCATATTTTCTCCTAAGAAGTGTCACAGATTATGGATTGGTAGGTGGCACGCATCTAAGGAAAGAAATTACGTTTTAATGTGATTGATTTGCTTTTAATGTTTTCTTATTGTTTTTGGGCATCTAGGGGATTAAGACTAGATGTTGTTACTTACAGTTCTCTTATTGGCGGTCTTTGCAAAGTGGGGAGAACCAAACATGCTCAAGATCTGATTCAATCGATGAAAGTTTGTGGGTAACTTCCAGATATTCAAACATATACTGTTTTACTCGATGGTCTATTCAAGATATAGAACAAAACACTCTCCTCATTGGAGCAACGATTAAAGATGGAGACTTGGAATCTGCAAAGTATCTATTTCGCCAGTTTGCTTCAAAAGGACTACATCCAAATGTACGAACATACACAATAGTGATTGAGGGACTTCTTAGAAGAGGCCTGGCAGGTGACGCTGAACATTTGTTCAGACAAATAGCAGAAAATGGATACCCTCCGAACAATTGCACTTATAACATAATGATCGGAGGATATGCCCGTAATTATGAATTGTCAAGAGCTGTGCAGCTTAGCAAGGAGATGGTGGGAAAGGGTTTCTCTGCGATGCTTCAACTATGGAGTTGTTTGTTGATTTAGTTTCTGATGGAAAGTTAGATTCTTCTGTGCGACCTTTGGTTTAGAAGATTTATGAGGTGTAAAAGTCTCTCAAAAATCTTTGCTGCAATGGTGAAATTTGTTTGAATGTTGTATTGTTTCTGTTGTAATGTAAAACTGTATTCTGAACTGTTGAGCCTCTGATTCGTTTAGCTGATTTCTTTTACAGAGCAGTTACCAAGAAGCATTTTGTTGTCATAATTTGTTGAAAGATTTTTTGGTTGCCATGTGCTCTATAAGCTTCTGTGTTCACTGTCTTATTTTAAACTTCCTTTATTCTCATGTTTTGTTTTTATTTAGTTGGAATTTTTATTGTGAGCTCTCTGGTTTGACTAACATGAAAAGTTAGGGTCATAGTAGGGTCATATAACTAGTATCACTTTTGATACGTTCTTTACAAGGAAAAAAAATTTCGTCTCCTGTACTTAACGTCATATTTTTTAAACATTCTTTATTTAATTTTTAATGGAATTGGACATGTATTGAATTCTGAAGTTGGTCGTAGATTTTTAGATGGCAAAATCATTTCCCTGGAATAATTGGAATACAATCTTTCTAAGCCATCAAACATTTCACATTTTCAATTAACTCATTCTATTTTCAGAACCACATTAAAAGAGCGCACTTTTCTAAAAAAGAAAAATAATAGCCTTCATAGAAGATAATCACATATTCATATTAAAAGTCACTGCTTAATACAAAGGCGAGAGAAGTAAACAACTTTGCCATAAAATCAAATAAAACTACAACCTCAAGTAACAATTTCTCAATCTCTAGCACAGAAATTGAACAATCTAGTTTATGCTATAATTTCTTTCCCCTTTTTTTTCACGTCTTCTGCAAAATAATGCACATTTATATAAAATAATTTGCTTCTAAAGGGAAAATAAATAAATGAGAGCTTTGAAAGAAAATACAATTAGGAAACAGTTATGATTGACAAAGCACAAAAACTCGGTCAATTGCGGATAGGTTTTCTGTATTAAGTACAATTCAAGTGGATGGACATTGGTAATTAGCACTATAGTACTTCAACTTTTAGGCCGTATATTTTGGTTCACGATCTATTTTTATCCACGAAAACTTAGGTAAAAATTATTTCTTGTTGGCATTTTGGTAAAATCGTTTACTCTGTGACAGATGCAACAGTAACACATCAAAATGAGGAAGAAGAAATAAAGAACTATCGCTATGTCGGGTAACATTTTTGTTTTTTGTTTTTTGTTTTTATAAATTTCACTTGGTTTTGTAACTTATTAAAGGGGGCTTCTATTGCCACTCCCATTTCTGCTATCCACACCCCTTAAATAAAAATTATTTTTTTTTATATTTTTAATCATTTATTTGTATTTGTGTTGTTTCAAAAATACATTTAAAAGTATAAAAATTTAGTTTTTTAATCACGGCTAACCATTATTTTTTGTAATCTTATTTTTTTGGGATGCAGTTTACTTTTTCTATTATCATTTGAGTATGAACCTCGTTGTAATGCACATCCTCTTTACCCAAAACCAAACTTGCAGAGCCGCACACACTATTTTTTCAAAAATAATTTTCAATTTTCGTTGGTGTATATAAAAAATGGTGTGTGTGGCTCTCAAGTTTAGTTTTGGGAAAAGAGGGTGTGCACTACAACGAGGTTCATACTCAAATGATAATAGAAAAAGAAAACTGCATCTTAAAAAAATAGGATCATAATAAGGAATGATTAACAGAAACCAAATTTTTATACTTTTAAAGGTATTTTTGAAATAACACAAATACAAATAAATGATTAAAAATATTAAAAAAAACTAATTTTTATTTAGGGGGTGTGGAGAGCAGAAATGGGGGTGGCAATAGAAGCCCCCTTTATTAAAAGGGAGTGAAACGAAGGAAAATATAAACAGAGTATATAGAGAGTGTAACAATTGAGAAAACATACAAAATGTTTATAAAGTTTAGCATTTTTGTTTTAAAAAAATTTAAAAATAAGAATTTTTGTTTCTTCTATTTTGAAAATATATTTCCAATTTATAAAAATAGAAAACAAAAACAATTTTACCAAACTCTCTCTTAACAATTTTGATTAAATTTTTGTTTGAAAAACAAAAATTCAAAGTGTGATCAAACAAACCTAAATACAATACCTATATTGCTAGGAATGAAAGTACAATTTTCAATCCAATCCCCGAAGGTAATTAAAGAGTTGGTAAAAGAGCGCATCAATTTTGTTTGATTGTTTGATCTCCCAAATCCAATAAACAGAACACTTTACAGACTTGTTACGTGTCAAACTTAAATCTGCTTTCTATCTAAGATTGGCCAATTGCATGATGATTTTCTTGCAATAGAGGCAATGGCTTTGTTCGATTAATTAGGTTCAAACCATCAAAGTGTTTTAAATTTTCTCTTGTTTCTATATCCTTACTAGAAAATCATATTGCTGCGATCAAGTAATAATTTCGGGTTTCTATTTCGACCAACTCTAGTCATCAAAATATGCCAAGGAGTGAGTAAAAGAAATGGTGGATGAATAAAAAGAAAAGGGTATCAAATAGAAAGTTATAGATTTCTCAGAGGATTAACTTTTAACTTGCTGAACTAGTTTCCTCGAGAATAAAAGTAACAATGTCTTCATCATCTAGTCAAGTAGCAACAAAAACAGACTCCCGCATACGAAAGACCATCTTTATCGGCCTCTAATACCGAACTCTTGAAACAAAACCAAAGCACAATGAAGAGAATTATTCCTTTAGAATTCCCAGTATGTCTTCCTCCCTATACAGATGATATCTGAAAACAGCATAAACGGGCAAAGCAAGAAGTAAGATTAAGAGCATCAGAAAAACGAGCATGTTTCAGATACTTGACGATATTCTTGAGCACAAAACATTGAGCAACATTAAGTATAGCTATGCAAGATACTGAACAAAGAAAGCAATTTTACTGATTACCAACTTACCTTGACCACACCCATTTGGATATGATTGTTCAAAAGTTTATGTTTTGCCTTTACAGAAATGACTTTATCATTCTTTTTTTTTTTTCCCTTTCTTTTTAAAGTCTCTACAATACGTCTAACAAGCTCAATTCCTTAATACATAAAATCACAAATACACTCTCAATAATCGCTCAGGACATGAACTCTAAGTCTTGAAATGTTTTTGTCACTTAAAATTCTGTAATGACCTGAATTTCAAAAGCACTGTGCCAGTAAATTAATTTGTATTTTTGCCTCAGCAGTGAGCAATTTGTAAAATTGGTTAGTTTTATCAAATCAGGTCAACTTGGAACTACGAGAGGAATTTTTAAAATTAGCATGATTAATTGCAGTTTCGAATTTTGGACGTGTTAGGAATTTGTGTTTGTTTCGAGAAAGATATTAAAATTCCTGAGTTTATGTGTTCAAATAACGTGTGCAATTTTATTTTTTCTCGAAAAAATTTAATGTATTTTCGTTTATCAATTGTTGGCCAATTTGACCCAATTTGAGCCCAAGCCCACTAGGGTTTCTTTTATTTTCTTTTTCCCTCTTCTTTCTTTTCCTCCCTAGCCGACACCCACTATCTCCCCCTCTCTCCTTTTCTTCCTTCTTCCTCTCGTCTGACCGACCCCTCCTGGTCAGGCCGCCGCTCGCCGCCGCGCCCAAGACTCGGGCGGCGCCCCTCGACTCCGACGAGCCCAGGCCCACGCAGCGCGCGCCTCGCTCAGCTTTGCGTCGTCGCGAGCGCGAGCTCCTCGTCCCAGACCCTCCCGCGAATGCCTCCGCGCAGTCTTCGTCGCGAGCCGCCTCGCGAGATCAGCGAGCTCGGGAGCTCGCCCAGCCCGCACCCAGCCCAGGCCTTCGCTGCTCCGGCCCAGCACTCTCCAGCGCCAGCCCCGTGCGCAGTCGGCCTCGCCGACGTTCCCTTTCGCGCGCCTCCTCAACGCGCGACGCCGGCGAGTTTCGCCCGAGCCTCGTTAGGCCTCCTCCGCCCCTCGCCCAGCTCGTGCGCGCTCAGCCGACGCCGGCCCAGCTCAGCCTGAACTCCGCCTCGTCGGAGCTCCCCCTCGCGCAGCCCGCGCAACCCCGGTGAGCCTAGCCTCCCTCGCGCCGCCTCGGGCGCACTCAACGCTGACCCATGCCTCTGCGCGCCTCGTCGGAGCCTCGGCGCGCCGACCCAGCCCTCCGCGCGCCTCCTCCTCAACTCCGGCGAGCCTCCGCCCAGCCTGCCCACCACCGCGCGAGGACCTTGCTGGCCGCGGCTTTTCTCCGCCCAGCAGCTTCTCGTTTTCGCGCTCCTAGCGCCGGCTCCGCTGCGACCCGTGCTCCTGACCTGCCCATAACTGCCGCTCGCCGCCTCTCGCCTAGCCGCGCAAGGCTCGATTTACGTGAGCCCAGCTCGGCGGGCCTCCGACGAAGCCCGCAGCCCTCGTCTCGCAGTCGCGCCACTCCTCGTCAAGCCGGCTACTATTCGTGTTCGGTGAGCCTCGAACCCTTGATGCCACTAAATATCGATAGTGTTGGATTGCATTTTGCCAATATTGTCGGGCTCGCTAGTATATTCGTTGGTCGATTGGTTGTTATTCGTAAGTTGCTTAGTTTTGAGTTAACATAAGTCTGAAATTTCGAGATGCTCGTGGTTTTACCATTGGTCTCATCGGGATGGTTTGTGTGTTTTTCTTAACAATTTATTTGTGTCAAGTTCAAAAGTGTGTTTGTGCGTATTCTAGAATATTTACGCGATTGTGTGAAATTGTGCCAACGCTTTGAAGTTGTTTATGATTATGATCCTTTTGAATTACCACGACGATTTTACAATTTCAGAGTTTTTGACAATTTCAAAGCTAGCTTATAACTTGAGAAAATTTACGAGCTTGTCAATTTAATGACTTTCAATGTGTGGTATGCTCGGGCCTAGACTTGAAACTTTATTGTGCAATGGTTTTGAGGCTTGACCATGTGTCGAGAATGAGATTTTATCTTTGAGTGGGCACTCGACTTCCCTTGAAACACTTAATTAATAAACTTTAAAAAGGACTTTTCCTTCATTAGATTGGAGATTTTGTTTTCCTAAATATATATATATATATATATATATATAAAGAGAGTGCAGAAAAGAAAAAGGGATTATTTTTATTCGATCGTGTTGAATTGTATTTTAATAATACCCCTTTTGATCCTTAAACGAATTATTAGATCGGGTTGCGGGACCAAGCGTTTCGTGTCATGTTTTTCAATTAAGTTCGAGGTTTGAATTGCTTAAGCTTTGAAAATCCAAGACCGTCTTTAAGTGATTCAATCTTTATTCCTTCAAATTGTGCAGGAACGCCAACAAAACTAGTTTAGACTCACAATCACATCGCCGTCTTTCGTTGAAGGTAAAAGCGGGCGATCAAGGACAAATTCAAGTTCATGAAGAGATTATTTTAAATAGTTGAATTCTTAGTTCTTTAGACCTATGTGGGATCCGAGCCTTTGAGGCTCGAGAATTATTGTTATTTTGATATGTTGAAATGTCTTTGATAACATGTTGAATTATTTTGGTTGTTGTTGTGATGGACTGTGACCGAAATTAGTTCGGTGCTGGGTTGAAATTAGGTGAAGGCTTCGGCCAGGATATCCGAAAAACAGGGGAAACTCTGCCGGATTTTCGGCTCGAAGTTTAGATGCTTAGTAAAGCTAAGTTGTAAACTAATTAGATTAAAGAACCCATTTCTCGTCAAATTAAATCAATCAATATATTCGTTGGCTATGGGTTAACGTATAAAACTAAGTCACTGATGAACGGGACGAGGATACTTCAAATTACAATTTGATATCCGTTTGTCCGCTTTTGGTTAAAGACTAGCTTGAGTAGCCCGTCAATCCTTTGAGCAATTCTTTGATTTATGTATAGTGGAAAGTGGCTTTTGACCCTATAACTCGCGTGTTGGACAGATTTGTCGCACGACGAGTTTCAAGGGAGGACGCCACTAGGAGAGAGTCACAAGGACCAAGGCTTAGGACCTCAGGTAAGTGGATCTCCACTGTGACACGAGTATACTTTACCATGCTTGAATATATTGTGCATGTGTTGAGATTGTATAAAGCGTGCGATGCTTCTAAAATTGTGGCTACCCAACTGTGTGGATCCTCATTCTTGCTAAGGTTGAGAATACGGGCCCTCGATTATGTTTGTCTTGTTTGTGCAACGAGCCTATAGGTATGGGACTATAGGTTCGTTTATAATATGTTATGTTTGTCTAGGTGCGTATCGGTGCGTGTGTTTATTTATATATGTTTATCTGTCTGTGGGTATGGGACCACAGACATAAAACTACTCAACTTCATGGTTCAGGTTATTGTGCAGGGTGTGTGTGTGTATATGTGTTAGTATGACTTATATGTCGGTGGGTATGGGACCACAGGCATAAAACTGTTTCTGTTGTTGTTGAGACTTTATTGCAGGTCAAAGAGAAAACTCTAAGACAAGAAAAAGGGAGCGAAAGCATTGTATGTATACGGGTAGGGCCCGACGGGGCCGCAAGTCATGATCGGTTCCGAAACAGCCCGACGGGGCCACTGATTTCGTTTCGGGACGGCCTGAGAGGCCCTGGGGAGGTCGGCGGACGACCTTCCTCTGTCGCATTACTTTGATCATTTGGGTATGGCCCGACGGGGCCGCGATCATGATTTGGTTCCGAAATAGCCCGACAGGGCCACCTTGTATGACAGATTTCGGAGCGACCCGAGGGACCTCGCGGAGGTCAACGAACCACCTTTCAGAACGGCCCGAGGGGTCTTGGGGAGGAGAGCCACGGCCCTCCCCACAGTTTATGATGTGACGATCCGGATCGGCCCGACGGGGTAAAGTGCAATAATGAATTCCGAAACGACCCGACGGGGTCACTGGTCGTAAAAGGTTTCGGAATGGGCAGAGAGGCCCAAGGAGGATGAGTCCTCACAAGCATAAAGAATATCGGGACGGTCCGAGGGGCCAAAATCCATAGCATGTCCCGAACGACCTGATGGGTCTCGAGGAGGTCGGTAGACGACCTTCCTCTTCATATGTTGTGTGCTGCGATTTTAATCGATTCCGAGGTCGCCCGACGGGGCCATTGTCTGTGTGAGGTTTCGGAACGACCCGCGAATGGGTCCAGATATGTATTAAGTTCTAGAACGACCCGAGATAGGGTCTAGATGTTTATAAGTTCTAGAACAACCCGCGAATGGGGTTAGATATGTGTTAAATTCTAGAACGATCTGCAAGAGTTCTAGATTGTGTATAAGTTATTGAACGACCCGCAATGGGTCTAAGTGTGTATTCAATTTTAGAATAACTCGCGAAGGGGTTTGGATATATATATGAGTTCTAGATCGACCCGCAAGAGGTCTAGAGGAGGGGTGAGGCTGACGAGACCTTCTCAATATTATAGAATCGAGAATTCTTAAATAGTAAATTATGTGCACACGTATTTTTACAAGCTAAGTCAGAGAGTTGTGAACTTGAGTGAGATTAGAACAAATTATGAAATTGACTTTTGAGTCGAGATTAATGGGTCGTTGAATTCGACCTCGTTACATGTCACAACTCCTTTGCAGGTATTGTATCCCGCGTAAGTTTAGCAATTATATTTTAATTCTACTCCGCGGGCAAGATTATTTAAGAGTGTCGTTTACTCTTCGAACTACGACGACTCGATCGTCGAATCTATCTATTTGTTGAATTAAAATATTGTGATACCTCTTGATTGTATGTTACCTGCAGACTTAGCAATTTATCTATCTAATCCACTTATTGGGCTATTAGCTCACTAGTGTGCTCGTGTCGCAGGTATTTTATTAAGAAAGTAGAAAGGGCGAAGCGATAACGACGGGAACAGCGAGTGTATACGGGACCGACCTGTAAAACTTTACGTGGACTACCGGCTAATCGTTGGCAAAGAAAAGTTTTAAATTCCGCATATTTTGTAAATGTTAAAATTAAATTTATTTTCGTTATGGTGAGGATTGGTAAACCTCATGTTTAATATTAAAAGTTTGGTTTTGTAACTTAATTTAAAAAGTTCAAATTTGACCGTATTTTTAGGAACCAAAATACCGTTTTGAGTTTTGGGTCGTTACAAATTCAGTCCTTTCTAATAAACTAGAAGCTGAATGTCAAAGTTACCAATGTAATTCTTCAGCTTGCCAGACCACTGACAATAACATTTTTAAATCTCTGTTCAGTGGTTCTGAGAATCACGATTGTGAATTAGAGCATATCCAATGCAATGCTAAATTTGTGTGTCAATGCTAAAATTTGGCATTTTGACATAAAAAGTATTCTCCAATGCAATGCTAAATTTGGCATTAAATTTGGCAAATGCTATATATGGTGCTAAATTTGGCACCAAGTATAGCATAATGCCAAATTTTGGCATTTGAAATAGATCATTGATTGGTCAACTTTTAAGCACTTTAATTAAAAATTAATATTTTATTCAAAAAAATTTCCTCTTACCAAGAGGTCATTATGACTAATAGTAGTCTTATTTACTATTGGTTAGCATCAACTACTTTTATTGGTTTTTGCAACTAAAAAATAATAAAATAGCAAAATAGCATTTGAAATAGCATTTGTGCATTGGAGGATCAAATATCAAATATGGCATTTTTACATTTTTGAGTGTCAAATTTGGCATTGGCATTGGCATTTGCATTGGAGATGGTCTTATAATCTCTACCTATGCTGTATTTGTAAAAAATTAAAAATATATATATAAAAAAAATATATGATAATCTATCCAAACCATATAATATTGATCGATATTGATCGAAGGCTCATCTATGTTTAAGCACCCCTCTTTTAGTTTTGGTCTCAGATTTGCCAAAGAGTCCATGTCCTGAGCAAAAAGAGCCCTCATACAAAAGCATTGACAAAAAGCCCTTAGGCAACAGTCCAAAAAATCCAACAACCACGTAGCATGTAATCTTTTGGTATACGAGTTAGCTTCAAATCAACAAGAATATACAACACAACCTTCACAAAGTGGATAATAAGAATACGGCAAAAGTAGGTTTTCATTTCAATTCAAAAAAGCTCGAGTTTCCTATTTAAAAATCATTCAAAGCGGATTAACATACACAGCTAAAATAAACTAAACAATGGTAAATGGAAGCTTACTCTTTATCCGCGAGCTTAACTTCGGTTCCTCCATACTCTGGCAAAAGAACCACTTCTCCTTCCTTCAAATTTACGGGAGTTACTTTCCCGTACTCTCGATCACGGGCTCCCTGACCGACGGCAACAACCTTTCCGGAGTTGAGCTGAATTACCAATCACGTAAAAAGAAACATAATGAGCGCAAAAACATTACAGTATGACAAAGTTACATGGGATTAATATGTGAACTATTACATCAGTTGTCATAAAATTTTTTGCGAGGTTTGAAATCATTGGCAACGAAAGGCAAATTCAAGCTAGCACAATTATATGCATGAATATAGACATGAAGCTCTACACCAAACAGAGAAGAAAAATAAGCAATGAAAGAAAATACTAACCCCTTGTTTGGCCCCCTCAATTCACAGCTCTTCCTAAAGCTAAAATTCCCATTTTGCCCCCGGATAAATACGTTTTGTTTCATTTTAGTCACTCTATAAAGAAACTATAATTATTATACCTCTATTTGGAAAACTATAATTATATTCCACTACTATATACTAAAATAATTTATACTGAAATTTTTAGAATTTTACGAGTCCGTTTACCATTTTTCAGATTTTTCCCGTTTGACACCGAAAATGCGATATTTTGACGAAATCACCCTAAATAGGCATCGGAATGACCTCAAACTTTCCAAATGACTTCAAAAACATAAATAAATATGAGTTTGTATAAGATTGATGTACAAGATTAATAAATATGAGTTTTTATAAGATTGAACTTGCTAAAGTTGGAATTATAATAGCATCATCCAAAACGAAAGTAAGGCAAGTTTTGTATAAGATTGATGTACTCAGATCTATTTTCTATCGCACTGAATTTCAAACTTCAAAGATGTGTTTGTCGATAATGTATAAAATTTAATGCCTACACCCTCACTTAACTAAACAATGTTCTTGCTTGCATATTTAATTTCAAGTTTTGTGGAGATATATCAAAAGATCATTGGCCGTCTCCTACTTGCTATAAAATTAAGACTGAAAAAAGAAAAAAGAAAAAAGAAAAAAGAAAAAAGAAAAGCTAATATGGTTGTTTTCTATTGCTATTTTTCATATATTTTTATGGTGTGAATAGAATTCGTTTGACAACCCATTGTATTTGTTAGTGCGTTTGACACCCCATTGTATATGCTGTGTTAGATAAAATATTGAGGTATAATAATAATCATAGAGACAAAAACAGAAATAAAACTGGAATTGATATATGCTCAAAATTACACATGAATAAAATTACAATAAAATTGCAATAGTAAAATTGAGATCAAACCGAATACGTTACGACGACAAAATAGTTTGGCGACTAGTCGAGGCACGTGTATCACACGCTTTCCTTAAAACAGATTCGCCCTCTCGCCGTCAGTGCTCAAGGTTTCCGCGGCGTCTATCTCCCAGGATACAACGACTAACAGTGATGAATTTGAGCACGATAAAACACCACTTTCGGCGAATTAAACCGTAACCAATTCTCTATCACATTTGCCTCACAAATACACAAAAGCAATACACTCATACAAGAGTTTTTCGTTTATTTTCTTTTCTGTTTTGTGTATATCTCTCCGCGTACAAGAACAAGAGTGCTACTAAATATACACAAAGAAGGAACGGTACACGGTATGCCATGCACCCACATGAAAGCCAATGTACGTTATGAAGCGGTTCACAAAGTTGATAAACAAAAGCCCTTTAAGACACTACAAACCGCTAGGCTAATAACCACCCCCACGTACATTGCACTACAAAAATTTAAATCAAACAAAAGCCAACGTATAGTGCACTAATGCATGAAAACAATTCAAAGTATTAAACACGAAAAAACCAACAGCCACACAAACGCTACTTAGCATAGAGGTAATGGTCATTAAACAAACCAAGCAATGCACTAAAAGCACATAAAAAATTCAAAGCAAACAAACAGCCACAAGCTCATTTATATTCATACAAATAAAGCCAAAACCAACCGAAGCCAGCATAATAAATTTATAAATTTCATTCAAAATTTCCAACATGCTGTACTTGAAAAATTCATGACAACTAGGGCGTTTTCTTAGATTAATTTGGTTCCTCGGCTTGCTCAGTTGGACCGATCTGGATTCGGTCTCAACACTAGGTGAGTGTTAATTATTCCACTATGGCTTCTATTCCAGATTTAATCACCAGAAATGTACAGTATCCTCAATAATACAAGAACTAGGAACTGTGTGTCTTTCGGGCAATTCCATAAAAAAGAATCTGCATGCTCTTTGGCGACTTTGAACGTGAAATTAGCCTACTTATTAATTTTACCAGTACCTTGCCTGACCTAATATGTTCTCTCACAGGGTTGGTGTGGCCAGCTTTATTAGCTTAATTGTTCAAAAAGTAGGCGTTGACATCAAAGCATACACAAGCATGTTACTGAAACTGTTGTTTCCGGTTGTCAAACATGCCTTTGCTAGTGCATATTATTGTTCCAGTTATTTTCATATCAAGTTCTGACTCATATCTTTCTTGTTCTTCTATTCGAAAGGCATATTATTGTTGTTACATTGTCAAATAATATAGCTATAACTCTGTTGCTTGGTTTCCATTAATGATAATAGGTGCGACTTTTGTCTAAAACAAAATTGTCGGGCTTGACCAAAAACCGTCACTTTTGTTATTTCTTTCATGAAGCTAAATATTATTAAAATAGAAGAGGACAATAAATCCACATCAGGATTGAGAATGGAACATAACTATAAAATAGTTCCCAATCTAAAAAAAAAAAAGTTTTGGACCAAAAGTTACGTTTTAGCCATCTCAAATTTTCTGATTGAGTACAGAGTGCATGTCTTTATTCGTTGATTTGTCTTCTCTTTGTAGGAGATCATGTAACGCTATAAATTTGATAATTCTAATAAACGTTTGTTTCTTTTCAAGTCATTTATTTAGGTATATTATAAAAGATTGTTTTAAACTTAGTGCTTTAAAGTACTTAATGATATACACAGAACGATAAACCCAAGATTATCAGCTTCGTCTAAGAAAATTTTCTGGTATCTCTTTGTAAGATCTCTTTGTAAGGTCTTAACATGACGTGTACAAGCACAGGTTTGAGGATGACAAGCACGTGTCTGGTCTGTTTGAGGAGTTGTGGGAAGAAAACACGTGTCTGGTAGCCTCTCTGTTCCTCTGTACTTTTCCTGTTTGCAATGGGTTTAATCCTCATTATCTCTAAATACTTTTGTAGTCAAAATATCGGGATTTTCAGCAATAAAAGAACTCTGCTCGAGGCTACATGATTGTTTGGACGACTCCAACGAAATCTCGATACACCCTAAGATAGCTTCTTTGGTTCAGAAGGTAGTTCGAGTTGAAACCTGTTTACCCATATTCATTTCTTCTTAATCTCTTGCAAACTCTCATTTTTCTTCTTGTCTTCAGATGTGTGAATCGATGATACCTAAGGTGTTGGAATGTTTAAACACGGTGAAGATTGCTCAGGTATCTCACTTCATTTTTTCCTCCATTATTGAGTGCAATAATAGCAAATTTCCTGCGCTAAGTTTTTACTCGCAACTAGTGGATTATTTATTTCGTTGAAAGTTTTTGTGCTTAACAACATCGTTTCCAATTTTTAGGTTCACATCAGTGCTTCAGAGTGTCTACTGGAAATCGTCAAATTATACGGAGATCTCCTGTCAACGTATCGGACGGCGAATGCGGATCTCATGAATGAGCTGATTCATGTCCATCAAGTGGAGAAAAATGGGGAAGCAAAGTCGTTATTGAAAAGCTGCATTGACATCTTTGAAAATCTGACGCCTAATCATATTTAAGATCCGAAAATCGATATTGCTAGAGCTTGTATAACAATGTCCTGCCATTTTAGATGTTTTAGATTAGAAAATTGAGAGGAAAAACATGAGCAACAAGTCATACAGTGTCAGCCGAAACAAAGATTGGTTTACAGAGGTGAAGGATTTGCATTTCACGTATGAGCAATGTCGTTGGTTTATGAAATTTTAAAACTTAAGCTCGACTATGTATACCTAGGTAGTCTTAGGTCATGGTGGAGAGTTGGAGGCTTCTGCGAGGAGATGAGTTGGGGTTTGGCTTTGGTTTGGGTCTCGTGGATTTTTTTTTTCTTTTATGTTTTTTCTTTTAATCTCATGTGAGGTATGAGGGGACTTTATTTTATAAGAAATATAAAATTATATAGAATACTTAATTTAAATTAGAGAAATTATAGTGAATACTTAATTTTTAAAATTTAATGTAAGTTATTATCTAATTTTTTGAAAAATATAATCAAACTACCTAAATGATTCAATTACTTACACAGTGATAAGTGGTGGTAATTTACTTAGTTACCAAAAGTATATACAAGTAATTTACAAATTGACTAAAAACTCAATTACTTCAAAAGCTTGGATATTTATTTACATTGTTATATAAATTCTGAGTATTTGCCTACTTCATCCTTTAAATTAATGCTCGTTCTCTTAAAAAATAAAATAAATTATACAAGTAATTCAATTACTTACGTAGTTGTAGCTGGTGGTAAATAACTTAGTGATGCGACCCTGGTCAGCATGCAATCTACCGTTACAGATTCAGGACGTTTGAAGACGAAGGTTCGTGATGAGCGAGCCGAGACCGAAGAGGGAGCATGTCGTTCAGCACGTGAAGAGGGTGAAGCTACCAAGACGAGCAATTGAGTGCTCGTGGAAGACCTTTTTATTTTATTTTGTTATCTTAAGTTATTTTATGTAATCTTTCATTAAATATGGTTTAAATAAGTGTTAGAGTAGTTTGAAATATTCTTAGGATCATTTAGGATTGTTTTGGGGAGTTTTGGCTGAAGGAGACCCGAGGGTGCGCCGGTCGGTCGCGCAATGTAGCCGATCGATCGCGCTGAAAAAGAGAATTTGGGCAGAGGCTGCGCCGATCGTTCGCCACACTTGGCCGAACAATCGCGCGGGAGAGAGCAAATTGGACAGAGTCTGCGCCGATCGATCGCACACTTCGTGCCGACCGATCGCGCCTATAGCCGAACGTTCACCTGTTTCCGCCGACAGATCGTGCGCACGCGAGGAAATTGTCCGCTTTTATTTTTACGCGTTTTCTTTTATTATTTTTGGTATTTTTCGAATTGTTTTGGGATATTTCCGAATTTCTGATTTATTTAGTTGGCAAATTAGGGTTGTAAACTCTTAGCCTATTTAAAGGCTAATTTCAATAGAAAAGTAGTCGACGTATTTTGCAAACACCTTTGTGAGGTTTCTTCCTGAGTTAGTCTCGGAAATTTGAATCGTTCAAGTCCAACGCTTGACGATTCATCTTGAACTTATCAAACTGCCCTTCCGCAACCGTTTGTGTCGTTCCTCAACCCTTTGACTTATCAACGGCTATTCCGCATCCGTTGTGGCGTCGCAACAAGCATCCTAATCGAGTCTTTTGACGGGATTCCTATCCAGTTCGTGTCGTCCAACAAGAAAACGATCGACAACACCGGTTTTCGCCACGAGGATCGCATCACTTAGTTACTAAAAGCATGTGCAAGTAATTAACGAATTGACTAGTTACTTAATTACTTCAAAAGTTTGGGTATTTATTTTTATTGGTGTGTTAATTTTGGGTATTTTTCTACTTTACCCTTCAGAAATTTATTACTTGATAGGAAATTTTTTGCAATAAATTTTATGTGTAATTTCGTTTTTCTTACATTTGAAAAAAAAATAAATAAATACAATAAAATTAACGAGTATTTTTTAAATTTTTTGATATTATGACTTTTTTATAAAAAAAATACATCAATCATTCAAAATGACTATCTACCTAAATGACCCAACATAATAAGTTATATGTCCCACACGTGATGATGAAACTCTGGCCAAATTAACTCTAGCTCCTTTATTTCTTGATCTTTGTTTGTCCGTTTTGATTCATTTACTAAAGTCAATAAAGGACCTAAATCAATACTCTAGTATGGTACAATTAAGTATGAAATTTCGGTAACCTGATCAATAAGACAACAACCTCATCTAAGGTCATTTTTAGCCCTTAGATGCAAAATGAATGGTGGAAATGAACCCAAAAATACTAGGGCAATACTATTTGAGAGGGGCTCGAAATTTTTAAAAAAAAAAAAAAAAAAAAAAAAAGGTCATTTTTTGAGATTTTTAGAGACACACAAGTTTCCATAGAGCTTGGAAGCATGGGAAGCACCATTGTCATGAGTTCTTGAGCTCATTGTGTCTGATTTTCTTACTCTTTATCTTTTATTTATTTTGAATTAAATAATTTATTTTTGGATTTATATTTTGGGTGTTTATTATTATAAAAATCTTGTAATTGAGTTGTGGTTTAAGGGATGAGGTAATCTTTCATTGAACTCATGATAAATCATTTTAATTGATTTATGATTGTTGAACACTCTTGATTGGGCATTATTAGGACTTAATGCTTTCATTTCATTGAGACATTTTATCAAATACCATAGTGCATTCAATTGTCATTGGGTTGTGTTGTAATGTATATGGATGAATTAGTTGTTTGAATGAGCTAGAGAGGGTCATAATGCAAATGATAACCAACAATGTTCAATTTGATGTTTGTGAGTCCTAGAAGAGATCGAATTATCTCATAGTTTATAATGAGGTGTGTTGGTATGAAATTTGAACCAACGCCGTGATCGCACCTCTAGTCTGTGGTGCGGCGATGAAAATAGAATACTCGGTCGGAATAGTAAGAGCTCGAGAGTTTTTAAAGTGGTTCGGCCCTCCTCTAGAGTAATAGCCTACGTACACTGTTTATGGTATTTCTCAGTGGATTTCTTACAGAGAGTTCGACCAAAATTTCTTACAACCCCTTCTCCCTTCTCACTCCCTTCTTTTTATAGGTGGGGAGAGATGAGGGTACAAGTATGGGGGTCTGACATCCTATCCCGTAAAATCCAAGATTAGGTGACCTAATATATTCCTGCAGACACACCTAGGAAATTACACATACATTGGTAATTTTGGTTCTGCAGGTACAATAATGTAGACAAACAGTACAAAAGTAAGACCTACTCTACCCCGCGTGAACTCTATCTTTGATCGGCGGTCACCTAGCTTCGCGGGTCGAGCCCTCCGTCTTGAGTAAAGTCTCTGCTTCCTCTCCAAGGCTAGCTTCGTGGGGTGGATCATCTCGAGGATCCATGGTCTTCTTGTACGTCAATCCCTCTCCGAGGGTCTTCTTACGAACTCGGCACCACCTCCAGTGGCGCTTCTCCTACTCATCCTCGATGGTGCAGGGTCGAGGACCATCTTCGACAATCCTCATCCACTCTTCCCCCGGGGGAAGCTCATGTGATGACGTGGCACTCCGCTGTTGGAATCGGGGGCTTGTGTCCGCGTCTAAAGGCCTCGGGGACTCCGCCCGCCCCGAAGCTACTTCTGCTTACGAAAAATCACTACTAACATCTGCCCCCCAATCCCGAAGGTACAATTCGTGCCTTGCGGGATTTCTTCTTTGGTGCCCCGACGTCCCTCGGGAGACTCCCTCCGTTCGTCAAGATTTACTGACGTCGGGTCATTTTCCCTCCGGGAGAGAGGATGCTCGGATCTCCTAGGCTAGGGCCGTCTTCGAGTCTTCACGCTGCCTCGATAGTAGGCGCCTCTCTGGCCGAGGAGGATTCCTCTGCAGATGATGGGGAAGGTCTGACTTCCCTGGAGTCAGACTCCCCTCCGGCACTGACTCCGCCAGCTCCAGCCTCGACCCAAACTACGCCTGGGTCGGGATGCCCAACACCAATCATCTTCGATGAGGGTGCGCGACTGCTACCTGCAAAATAAACACACGTTACACACGAAGCCTTTTAATAAATATTTAAACGCTAACTTGCTTTGCGTTGTTGCCTCCGACCTACATGATCGAGTCCTTTCGGATCAATCATGTAGTCGCACATCATGCCCTCTCCGAGGATCACAGCTCTTCTGAATCATGCCCTCTCCGAGAATCATAATCAAAGCAAATTAAGCGATTTAATTAGACCGTGGCTTGAACATTCTTCTTCGAAAAATGCTCAAAGCCACTATGGGTTCTTCCTTCTCCGAAGGATTATCCCGAACCAAGCTCTTTCTCCGAAGGAACGACCTTGGTAAAATCTAATAACCGACAAAATCGGGAATAGAGTGTGTCCTCTTTACTTCTATGCTTCGGCGATCCCACCTCAGGGGTCCCCTTTTAAGCATACCTAGGTCTTCTGTATTTTTCGAAAAGCAGAATGGTTCTAGGAGAAAATCAGCCAAATGCTTCCCAAGTTAATCCCTGAACAGGTTTCCTTCTCTGAATGAATGACCTGATAAGAAAAACCTTTGTGTGGTAGGAAGCTTCAACGGTTAAAGTCTACATAAACCCTCCGAACCCACGCGTTCTAGCCTCGCACGTCTTCGAAGTACCTATAAGGCGCACCTATTTCTTTGTGGCACCTCGGGTACCCCCGTCTGCCTGAGCGCTCCGCGGTCAAAAAGACAATCGAGGATAGTGCTTTTAGGAATCATCCGCTCCTCGGTCAATTCCTTTATACACCGAGTTTATAGTCTACTCCGCAGACTCTTCGTTGACCGCTGGGAGTGCCTCCCAAGACATAGGGCTCCCGTGATCACTGATGATGGCCCCCTCGAACGAGACGGTAAGTTCGGGGAATATTACTTACCGTCGCTTAAGAGCTCAGGCCGCCTCGTGAGTCGCGATGTTTTTTGTCATCGCGATGCTGCTGGCTTCCTCCTTCGGGGTGCTCCGCGAGTCTCCTCTTCTCCTTCTGCTGGTCCCCTTCGGGGTATCCTCGAGAAGTTGTAGCGGCCCCTGACTTCTTCGAAGTCAAGGCTTCAGCGTTAATGTAGTTCTTGGCTTGCCCCAGGAAATCGGAATACGTTCGCGGCGGCTTCTTGCTGATAAAGAAGGCGAACGGAGTGTCCTCGCGGATTGCGAAGTTCGCGGCCAGTAGCAGGGCATCGTCAGCCATGTGCCATACCTCCACTGTGGCCCTAGTGAATCTCTTCAACCAGGCCTGGAGGGTCTCGTCGCCTCGCTGCTTCACTCGGAAGAGGTAAGCAGGGTTTTTGAGGTGCCTCTGGCCCCCCAAGAATTATGTGGTGAACTTCGTCTTTAGATCCTGTCAGCTCCCGATTAGGATACTTCAAATTACAATTTGATATCCGTTTGTCCGCTTTTGGTTAAGGACCAGCTTGAGTAGCCCGTTAATCCTTTGAGCAATTCTTTGATTTATGTATAGTGGAAAGTGGCTTTTGACCCTATTTCTCGCGTGTTGGACAGATTTGTCGCACGACGAGTTTCAAGGGAGGACGCCACTAGGAGAGAGTCACAAGGACCGAGGCTTAGGACCTCAGGTAAGTGGATATCCACTGTGGCATGGGCAAACTTTACAATGCTTGAATAAATTATGAATGTGTTGAGGTTATATTAAGCATACGATGCTTATAAAATTGTGGCTATTAAACTGTATGGATCTCAATTCTTGCTAGTGCCGTGAATACAGGCTCTTGATCACGTTCGTATTGTTTGTGCAACGAGCCTGCAGGTGTGGGACTGTAGGTTCGTTTATGATAGGCTGTGTTTTCTAGGTGTGTATTGGTGCGTGTGTTCACTTATGTGTTTATCTGTCTGTGGGTATGGGACCACAGACATAAAACTACTCAACTTCGTAGTCCAGGTTCTAGTGTAGGGTGTAGGTCTGTTTGTGTGTGTATATGCTAGTATGACTTATCTGTCTGTGGGTATGGGACCACAAGCATAAAACTGTTTCTGTTGTTGTTGAGACTTTACTGCAGGTCAAAGAGAAAACTCTAAGACAAGCCAAGGGAAGCGGAAGCAATGTATGTACACAGGTAGGGCCCGACGGGGCCGCAAGTCATGATCGGTTCCGAAATAGCCCGACGGGGCCACTGATTACGTTTCGGGACAGCTCGAGAGGCCTTGGGGAGGTCGGCGGACGACCTTCCTCTGTCGCATTACTTTGATCATTTGAGTATGGCCCGACGGGGCCGCGATCATGATTTGGTTCCGAAATAGCCCGACGGGGCCATCTTGTATGACAGATTTCGGAGCGACCCGAGGGACCTCGCGGAGGTCAACGAACCACCTTTCAGAACGGCCCGAGGGGCCTTGGGGAGGAGAGCCACGGCCCTCCCCACAGTTTGTGATGTGACGATCCGGATCGGCCCGACGGGGTAAAGTGCAATAATGAATTCCGAAACGACCCGACGGGGTCACTGGCCGTAAAAGGTTTCGGAATGGGCAGAGAGGCCCAAGGAGGATGAGTCCTCACAATCATAAAGAATATCGGGACGGTCCGAAGGGCCAAGATTAGGGGTGGCAATTCGTGTCTCGTGTCGTGTCTTATCATGTTGACCTTTTTTTGGACCCAGACCCGACCCAACTCATTTAGTAGTATTTACTTATCGTGTCGTGCCGTGTTCGTGTCGTGTCTTATCGTGTTACCCATTAACGATCCATTAAGACCCATTTAATAATCGTATCTTAATGATAAACATATATTAATAGTATTACAATCCATATACGACTCATTTAAATTTTAAACTCATTTTTGGCCTAAATTAAAATAAAAAGATAATTCCACACATAGAAACAACAACAAAACTAACAAGACTGTATGTCCAATAAAGAAAAAAATAACAAAACCAATCAACAAAATATATAACATGACTAAATCAACAAAATATGTTGTTCTATTTTATAAGAATGAATATAAAATTAAAGAAAATATATATAAATATTAAAAATTATTTATTAATCGTGTCTTAACGTTCTTAATCGTGTTTTCGTGTTATCGTGTCGACCCGTTTAAGACCCAGACCCATTAAGGGTGGACCCAGACCCGTTTATTTCGTGTCGTGTTCGTGTCGTGTCTCGTGTCCGGACCCAAATTGCCACCCCTAGCCAAGATCCATAGCATGTCCCGAATTAACCCGATGGGGTGATTGCGCAATCAATCCGAAACAGTCCGACAGAACCCCAGTCGTGAGGAGTTTCGGATCGACCCGTAGAGGGTCCAGAGTCGTATTTGTTCTAGAACGACCCGTAGAGGGTCCATAGTCGTATTTGTTCTAGAACGACCCGTAGAGAGTCCAGAGTTGTATAAGTTCTAGAACGACCCACAGAGGGTCCAGAATCGTATTAGTTCTAGAACAACCCGTAATGGGTGTGTATGTATATTAAATTCTAAAACGACCCGCGAAGGGGTCAAGATGTATATTAAGTTCCAGAATAACCCGTGAACGGGTTTAGATGTGTATTAAATTCTAGAATGACCCGTAAGAGGTCTAGAATGTTTATAAATTCTAAAACAACTCGCGAATGGGTTTAAATGTGTATTAAATTCTAGAACAACTCGCAAAGGAGTTTAGACATATGTATAAGTTTTAGAACGACCCGCGAGAGGTCTAAGGAATGGGTAAGGCTGACGTGACCTCCCTAATGTTATAGAATCAAGAATTCTTAAATAGTAAATCGTGTGCACACCTATTTTTATAAGCTAAGTCAGAGAGTTGTAAACTTGAGTGAGATTAGAACTAATTATGAAATTGACTTTTGAGTCGAGATTTATGGGTCGCTAAGTCCGACCCCATTCCACGTCACAACTCTTTTGCAGGTATTATACCCCGCGCAGGTTTAGCAACCAAGGTTGTTTAAGAGTGACATTTACTCTTCGGACTACGATGACTCGATCGACGAGTCCGTCCCTTTTTATTAGATTATTGTGTTGTGATATTTTGGTTGTTTATGACCTGCAGACTTAGCAGTTTATTTATCTAATCTACTTACTGGGCTAATAGCTCACTAGTGTGCTCGTGTCGCATGTATCTTGTCACGAAAGCAAAGAGGGCTAGGCGACAATGACGGGAGCAGCGAGTGTATACGAGACCGACCTGTAAATTTTACGTGAGCTACCGGCTATCCGTTGGCAAAGAAAGTTTTAAATTCTGCATATTTTATAAATGTTTAAATTAAATCCATTTTGGTTATGATAAGGATTGATAATCCTTATGTTTGTTATTAAAAGCTCAATCATGTAACTTATTTTAAAAAGTTCAAATTTGTCCGTATTTTTCGGGACTAAAACATCGTTTGGAGTTTTGGGTCATTACAGCTGCTTTGTGATCCACTCAACATTTACCTAGGAACCTCGGGGAGTTCAATCTAGGTAAGTTGGGCTTAAAACGGGGCCATAGCACTCTTCCCAATCAGCCTGGGGACGTTTCAGTAATTACTAACGCACCGTTATGGACTTGTTATATATAAGGAAATAATTTTATAAAGCTTGTTTTTAAAGATTTTCCGTCCTTTTGGATGAGACGTTAGTACGATGATGGTTAATTCATGCTTAGATGCTTATAATAAGTTTATGTTTAGGTTTGCCCGCTAGCTCTCGACACTTTACAGAAAGCTTACGTTATGAACTCTTCACTCGAGGTGAGTACAACCTCACTACAGTATGAAGTAGTTCAAAAGAAAATTCATGTTATGAAATGTTATGTGACGATTGTTATATGAAACATGCAATGTTATGTGACGATTGTTTTATGAAACATGTTATAATGAAAACGTTTTATGTGACGCATGTTTTGTTAAAGTATGAAGCAAGTTATGAATGATGAAATGTTTTTATGATGAAAGTTATTAAAGTTTACGATATCATGTTTTCATAAGTTATAAATATGATTATGATGTTTTCAAGTGTAATGTCTTTATGACTATGATGCATGTCACTTAAATAATCAAGTGATAACCAAGTTAAAAGCTGTGTCGTACCGCCCGTTCTCCTTGTGTTGACCTAAGGGCATTAAGGAGACGATTTTCATGTATGTTATGTATGTTTCGCCTTAGTCACCGAGGACTTGTACACCCTCGCTGACTATTGGCTGAGCGCGCTCCACGAGGTACGTACACCATGATGAGGATCCTCTAAGAAGAAGTTAAGAAAGTTAAAGTGAAACTATGTATGATATTGAATAATGATTTGTCATGCATTGCATAAACTATATTTTGTGAGAAAATAGTTGTTTCACTGGGCTTTTAGCTCACATGTTTTTCCTTCGTACTGTAGGTAAGAATCCTATAGTGTGATGCTGGATTGTGCAACGGCAGTGCAGTGCGAGCGAGGCGGGTTATGGAAAGTCACGAAAATAATTTCCGCAAAACCAAGTTATTTAATTTATTAAGACAAGTATTATTTTATGACAAATACGTCATAATATGTTTCTCAATAATAAATTATGTATTTGAAAGTATTATGATATTCTTTCATGAGTTATATTATACGATAAAAAAAAATATATTACGATTTTTCCGCATAAGTAAAGTAAAGTTTAAAGTGTAGTAACGGTCCGAAAAGTCGGGTCGTCACATAGCCGGTAGTCTACGTAAGGTCTTACAGGTCGGTCCCATATACACTCGCTGTTCCTGTCATTATTGCCTCTCCCTTTTCGCTTTTGTGACAAGATACCTGCAATACGAGCACACTAGTGAGCTAATAGCCCAGTAAGTAGATTAGATAAATAGGTTGCTAAGTCTGCAGGTAACATACTTCCAAGGGATATCACAACATTATAATTTAATGAAAGGACGGACTTGACGATCGAGTCGTCGTAGTCCGTATAGTAATCGTCACTCTTAAACAACCTTGCTCACAGAATAGATTTCAGAAATATGATGTTGAACCTACGCGGGATACAATATACCTGCAAAAGAGTTATGACTTGGAACGAGGTCAGACTCAACGACCCATTAATCTCGACTCAAAGGTCAATCTCATATTTTGTTCTAATCTCACTCAAGTTCACAAGTCTTTGACTTAGCTTATAAAAATATGTGTGCACATAATTTACTATTTAAGAATTCATGATTCCATAATGTTGGGAAGGTCTTGTCAACCTCATCCCTTCTTTAGACCTCTCGCGGGTCCTTCTAGGACTTGTAATATATCTAAACCCCTTCGCATGTTGTTCTAGAATTTAATACACATTTAGACCCATTGCGAGTTGTTCTAGAACTTATACACAATCTAGACCTCTTACGGGCCGTCCAAGAACTTAATACACATTTTGACCCATTCATGGGTCGTTCCGAAACCTTTTGCGACTAGCGGCCCCGCCGGACCGTTTCGGAACTGATTGCACAATCACCCCATCGGGCCGATCTGGATCGTCAAATCACAACTATGGGGAGGGTCGTGGCTCTCCTTCCCTAGGCCCCTCGGGCCGTTCCAGAAGGTCATCCACCGACCTCCTCAAGATTTCTTGGGTCGTTTCGAAACCTTTCATGGCTGGTGGCCTCGTTGGGCTCTTTCGAAACCGAATCATGATTGCGGCCCCGTCGGACCCTACTAGGATGATCAAACTACACGTGCAAAGAAAGGTCGTTTGCCGACCTCCTCGATTCGTTCTGAAATCTCGCACAGACAATGGTTCCGTCGGGCGATCTCGGAACCAATCATGATTCGCGACCCCGTCGGGCCCTACCCAGATATATATGGTACCCCTGCAACCCTTAGCTTTATGTCGGACCATCCTAGAACTTATGAGTGCCTCTGCTCGGGCTGGGCCTTAATTCAGGCCGTTCCTTGAGTCTATCTAGGACGCTTATAGTTACGAGAAGGAATCGTTCGAATCGACTCTTCGGACTCCTTAAGCCTAGCTAGAACGTTCATAGCGACAATGAGGAATCATTCGACTCGACTCCTCGGACTCTTTGAGCCTATCTGAAAATATTCACAGCAACGAAGATGAATCGTTCGACTCGACTCATCAGACTCATTTACGCCTCAAAACTAAGTGCTTATAATTTGTTTTGCCGAAATATAGCCTTTAAAATAATTTTTTGGCTCCGAAGAGACTCTAGAAAAGTTGTTTCGATCCCAACTGAGTATTTAAACATATAATATATTATAATAAGTATTAGGGACTCATTTGGAGCTCCAACAAGCCTTAAAAAGTCATTTCGCGCAAAAATTAAGTCCTTATAATTTGTTTTGCCAAAATATAGCCTTTAAAATACTTTTTTGGCTCCGAAGAGACTCTAGCAAAGTTGTTTCGATCCCAACTGAGTATTTAAACATATAATATATTATAATAAGTATTAGGGACTCATTTGGAGCTCCAACAAGCCTTAAAAAGTCATTTCGCGCAAAAACTAAGTCCTTATAACTAGTTTTGCCGAAATATAGCCTTTAAAATACCTTTTTGGCTACAAAGAGACTCTAGCAAAGATGTTTCGATTTAACGCCAAAGTCACCAAAACACGATTGCTAAAACTAGAGCACTTGCCGAGGCTTTTAAAACCACGAATCAATTGGAGTGTAAATTCTCGTACAATTTATCCACTATCAATACACTAAAATTCTTGCCGTCACAATCCGTAAAATAAAGATTTTCAACATTAATCATTATGTGTCAAATTTCACAAATAAAGAAATAAAGCCAACCAAATAGACAAACAAGATTCGAATAACATAACGCAAACCACACAAAAATCAAGTCGTTCAAGAAAAAAGAACGACAAAACTACGCTCATGATTCATTTAATTACAATATAGGATATTAAACGTGCCAAGCAAATCGATGCTAACCGCCATAAGACCAAGGTCACAAAATTGCGAGTTAATAGAAATTTGAACAAACATCACATTTCGAGTTCGAGTTTTACCTCGAACTGCGACTCGGGGCGTGCCCAAACACGACAAAGGCAGCGAAATGTCGCTGCTAACAACTGGGCTCGGCACTGCGGTACGCGGAGGCGGGGTTGGATACGCACGGCTCGCGGAGAGGCGGTGCGCGGAGCTTGCGCGGCTGCACAGAGGAGCTGGGCCCGGCGTGGCTCACGGAGAGGCAAACTTGTTTTGATCCCAACTGAGTATTTGAACATATAATATATTATAACAAGTATTAGGGAGTCATTTGGAGTTCCAACAAGCCTTAAAAATTCATTTCGCGCAAAACCTAAGTCGTTATAACTAGTTTTGCCGAAATACAGCCTTCAAAATACTTTTTTGGCTCCGAAGCGACACTAACAAAGTTGTTTTGATCCCAACTGAGTATTTGAACATATAATATATTATAATAAGTATTAGAGACTGATTTGGAGCTCCAACAAGCCTTAAAAATTCATTTCGCGCAAAAACTAAGTCGTTATAACTAGTTTTGCCAAAATATTGCCTGTAAAATAAGTTTTTGGCTCCGAAGCGACTCGAGCAAAGTTGTTTTGATCCCAACTGAGTATTTGAACATATAATATATTATAATAAGTATTAGGGACTCATTTGGATCTCCAACAAGCCTTAAAAATTCATTTCGCGCAAAAACTAAGTCGTTATAACTAGTTTTGCCGAAATATAGCCTTTAAAATACTTTTTTGGCTCCGAAGCGACTCTAACAAAGTTGTTTTGATCCCAACTGACTATTTGAACATATAATATATTATAATAAGTATTAGGGAGTCATTTGGAGCTCCAACAAGCCTTAAAAATTCATTTCGCGCAAAAACTAAGTCGTTATAACTAGTTTTGCCGAAATATAGCCCTTAAAATACTTTTTTGGCTCCGAAGTGACTATAGCAAACTTGTTTTGATCCCAACTGAGTATTTGAACATATAATATATTATAATAAGTATTAGGGAGTCATTTGGAGCTCCAACAAGCCTTAAAAATTCATTTCACGCAAAACCTAAGTCGTTATAACTAGTTTTGCCGAAATAAAGCCTTCAAAATACTTTTTTTGCTCCGAAGCGACTCTAACAAAGTTGTTTTGATCCCAACTGAGTATTTGAACATATAATACATTATAATAAGTATTAGGGACTCATTTGGAGCTCCAACAAGCCATAAAAATTCATTTCGCGCAAAAACTAAGTCGTTATAGCTAGTTTTGCCGAAATATAGCCTTCAAAATACTTTTTTGGCTCCGAAGCGACTCTAACAAAGTTGTTTTGATCCCAACTGAGTATTTTAATATAGAATAAATTATAATAAGTATTAGGGAGTCATTTGAAGCTCCAACAAGCCTTAAAAATTCATTTCGCGCAAAAACTAAGTCGTTAAAACTAGTTTTGCCGAAATATAGCCCTTAAAATACTTTTTTTGGCTCCGAAGTGACTATAGCAAACTTGTTTTAATCCCAACTGAGTATTTGAACATATAATATATTATAATAAGTATTAGGGACTCATTTGGAGCTCCAACAAGCCTTAAAAATTCATTTCGCGCAAAAACTAAGTCGTTATAACTAGTTTTGCCGAAATATAGCCTTCAAAATACTTTTTGGCTCCGAAGTGACTATAGCAAACTTGTTTTGATCCCAACTGAGTATTTGAACATATAATATATTATAATAAGTATTAGGGACTCATTTGGAGCTCCAACAAGCCTTAAAAATTCATTTCGCGCAAAAACTAAGTCGTTATAACTAGTTTTGTCGAAATATAGCCTTCAAAATACTTTTTTGGCTCCGAAGCGACTCTAACAAAGTTGTTTTGATCCCAACTGAGTATTTGAACATATAATATATTATAATAAGTATTAGAGACTCATTTGGAGCTCCAACAAGCCTTAAAAATTCATTTCGCGCAAAAACTAAGTCGTTATAACTAGTTTTGCCGAAATATTGCCTGTAAAAAAAGTTTTTGGCTCCGAAGCGACTCAAGCAAAGTTGTTTTGATCCCAACTGAGTATTTGAACATATAATATATTATAATAAGTATTAGGGAGTCATTTGGAGCTCCAACAAGCCTTAAAAATTCATTTCGCGCAAAAACTAAGTCGTTATAACTAGTTTTGCCGAAATATAGCCCTTAAAATACTTTTTTGGCTCCGAAGTGACTATAGCAAACTTGTTTTGATCCCAACTGAGTATTTGAACATATAATATATTATAATAAGTATTAGGGAGTCATTTGGAGCTCCAACAAGCCTTAAAAATTAATTTCGCGCAAAACCTAAGTCGTTATAACTAGTTTTGCCGAAATATAGCATTCAAAATACTTTTTTGGCTCCGAAGCGACTCTAACAAAGTTGTTTTAATCCCAACTGAGTATTTGAACATATAATATATTATAATAAGTATTAGAGACTGATTTGGAGCTCCAACAAGCCTTAAAAATTCATTTCGCGCAAAAACTAAGTCGTTATAACTAGTTTTGCCGAAATATAGCCTTCAAAATACTTTTTTGGCGCCGAAGCGACTCTAACAAAGTTGTTTTGATCCCAACTGAGTATTTGAACATATAATATATTATAATAAGTATTAGGGAGTCATTTGGAGCTCGAACAAGCCTTAAAAATTCATTTCGCGCAAAAACTAAGTCGTTATAACTAGTTTTGCCGAAATATAGCCCTTAAAATACTTTTTTGGCTCCGAAGTGACTATAGCAAACTTGTTTTGATCCCAACTGAGTATTTTAACATATAATATATTATAATAAGTATTAGGGACTCATTTGGAGCTCCAACAAGCCTTAAAAATTCATTTCGCGCAAAAACTAAGTCGTTATAACTAGTTTTGCCGAAATATAGCCTTCAAAATACTTTTTTGGCTCCGAAGCGACTCTAACAAAGTTGTTTTGATCCCAACTGAGTATTTGAACATATAATATATTATAATAAGTATTAGAGACTCATTTGGAGCTCCAACAAGCCTTAAAAATTCATTTCGCGCAAAAACTAAGTCGTTATAACTAGTTTTGCCGAAATATTGCCCGTAAAATAAGTTTTTGGCTCCGAAGCGACTCAAGCAAAGTTGTTTTGATCCCAACTGAGTATTTGAACATATAATATATTATAATAAGTATTAGGGAGTCATTTGGAGCTCCAACAAGCCTTAAAAATTCATTTCGCGCAAAAACTAAGTCGTTATAACTAGTTTTGACGAAATATAGCCCTTAAAATACTTTTTTGGCTCCGAAGTGACTATAGCAAACTTGTTTTGATCCCAACTGAGTATTTGAACATATAATATATTATAATAAGTATTAGGGAGTCATTTGGAGCTCCAACAAGCCTTAAAAATTCATTTCGCGCAAAACCTAAGTCGTTATAACTAGTTTTGCCGAAATATAGCCTTCAAAATTCTTTTTTGGCTCCGAAGCGACTCTAACAAAGTTGTTTTGATCCCAACTGAGTATTTGAACATATAATATATTATAATAAGTATTAGAGACTCATTTGGAGCTCCAACAAGCCTTAAAAATTCATTTCGCGCAAAAACTAAGTCGTTATAACTAGTTTTGCCGAAATATTGCCCGTAAAATACTTTTTTGGCTCCGAAGCGACTCAAGCAAAGTTGTTTTGATCCCAACTGAGTATTTGAACATATAATATATTATAATAAGTATTAGGGAGTCATTTGGAGCTCCAACAAGCCTTAAAAATTCATTTCGCGCAAAAACTAAGTCGTTATAACTAGTTTTGCCGAAATATAGCCCTTAAAATACTTTTTTGGCTCCGAAGTGACTATAGCAAAGTTGTTTTGATCCCAACTGAGTATTTGAACATATAATATATTATAATAAGTATTAGGGACTCATTTGGAGCTCCAACAAGCCTTAAAAATTCATTTCGCGCAAAAACTAAGTCGTTATAACTAGTTTTGCCGAAATATAGCCTTCAAAATACTTTTTTGGCTCCGAAGCGACTCTAACAAAGTTGTTTTGATCCCAACTGAGTATTTGAACATATAATATATTATAATAAGTATTAGAGACTCATTTGGAGCTCCAACAAGCCTTAAAAATTCATTTCGCGCAAAAACTAAGTCGTTATAACTAGTTTTGCCGAAATATTGCCCGTAAAATAAGTTTTTGGCTCCGAAGCGACTCAAGCAAAGTTGTTTTGATCCCAACTGAGTATTTGAACATATAATATATTATAATAAGTATTAGGGAGTCATTTGGAGCTCGAACAAGCCTTAAAAATTCATTTCGCGCAAAAACTAAGTCGTTATAACTAGTTTTGCCGAAATATAGCCCTTAAAATACTTTTTTGGCTCCGAAGTGACTATAGCAAAGTTGTTTTGATCCCAACTGAGTATTTGAACATATAATATATTATAATAAGTATTAGGGAGTCATTTGGAGCTCCAACAAGCCTTAAAAATTCATTTCGCGCAAAAACTAAGTCGTTATAACTAGTTTTGCCGAAATATAGCCTTCAAAATACTTTTTTGGCTCCGAAGCGACTCTAACAAAGTTGTTTTGATCCCAACTGAGTATTTGAACATATAATATATTATAATAAGTATTAGAGACTCATTTGGAGCTCCAACAAGCCTTAAAAATTCATTTCGCGCAAAAACTAAGTCGTTATAACTAGTTTTGCCGAAATATTGCCCGTAAAATAAGTTTTTGGCTCCGAAGCGACTCAAGCAAAGTTGTTTTGATCCCAACTGAGTATTTGAACATATAATATATTATAATAAGTATTAGGGAGTCATTTGGAGCTCCAACAAGCCTTAAAAATTCATTTCGCGCAAAAACTAAGTCGTTATAACTAGTTTTGCCGAAATATAGCCCTTAAAATACTTTTTTGGCTCCGAAGTGACTATAGCAAACTTGTTTTGATCCCAACTGAGTATTTGAACATATAATATATTATAATAAGTATTAGGGAGTCATTTGGAGCTCCAACAAGCCTTAAAAATTCATTTCGCGCAAAAACTAAGTCGTTATAACTAGTTTTGCCGAAATATAGCCTTCAAAATACTTTTTTGGCTCCGAAGCGACTCTAACAAAGTTGTTTTGATCCCAACTGAGTATTTGAACATATAATATATTATAATAAGTATTAGAGACTCATTTGGAGCTCCAACAAGCCTTAAAAATTCATTTCGCGCAAAAACTAAGTCGTTATAACTAGTTTTGCCGAAATATTGCCTGTAAAATAAGTTTTTGGCTCCGAAGCGACTCAAGCAAAGTTGTTTTGATCCCAACTGAGTATTTGAACATATAATATATTATAATAAGTATTAGGGAGTCATTTGGAGCTCCAACAAGCCTTAAAAATTCATTTCGCGCAAAAACTAAGTCGTTATAACTAGTTTTGCCGAAATATAGCCTTAAAATACTTTTTTGGCTCCGAAGTGACTATAGCAAAGTTGTTTTGATCCAACTGAGTATTTGAACATATAATATATTATAATAAGTATTAGGGACTCATTTGGAGCTCCAACAAGCCTTAAAAATTCATTTCGCGCAAAAACTAAGTCGTTATAACTAGTTTTGCCGAAATATTGCCTGTAAAATAAGTTTTTGGCTCCGAAGCGACTCAAGCAAAGTTGTTTTGATCCCAACTGAGTATTTGAACATATAATATATTATAATAAGTATTAGGGAGTCATTTGGAGCTCCAACAAGCCTTAAAAATTCATTTCGCGCAAAAACTAAGTCGTTATAACTAGTTTTGCCGAAATATAGCCCTTAAAATACTTTTTTGGCTCCGAAGTGACTATAGCAAAGTTGTTTTGATCCCAACTGAGTATTTGAACATATAATATATTATAATAAGTATTAGGGACTCATTTGGAGCTCCAACAAGCCTTAAAAATTCATTTCGCGCAAAAACTAAGTCGTTATAACTAGTTTTGCCGAAATATAGCCTTCAAAATACTTTTTTGGCTCCGAAGCGACTCTAACAAAGTTGTTTTGATCCCAACTGAGTATTTGAACATATAATATATTATAATAAGTATTAGGGACTCATTTGGAGCTCCAACAAGCCTTAAAAATTCATTTCGCGCAAAAACTAAGTCGTTATAACTAGTTTTGCCGAAATATAGCCTTAAAATACTTTTTTGGCTCCGAAGCGACTCTAGCAAAGTTGTTTTGATCCCAACTGAGTATTTGAACATATAATATATTATAATAAGTATTAGGGACTCATTTGGAGCTCCAACAAGCCTTAAAAATTCATTTCGCGCAAAAACTAAGTCGTTATAACTAGTTTTGCCGAAATATTGCCCTTAAAATACTTTTTTGGCTCCGAAGCGACTCTAGCAAAGTTGTTTTGATCCCAACTGAGTATTTGAACATATAATATATTATAATAAGTATTAGGGAGTCATTTGGAGCTCCAACAAGCCTTAAAAATTCATTTCGCGCAAAAACTAAGTCGTTATAACTAGTTTTGCCGAAATATAGCCTTAAAATACTTTTTTGGCTCCGAAGTGACTATAGCAAAGTTGTTTTGATCCCAACTGAGTATTTGAACATATAATATATTATAATAAGTATTAGGGAGTCATTTGGAGCTCCAACAAGCCTTAAAAATTCATTTCGCGCAAAAACTAAGTCGTTATAACTAGTTTTGCCGAAATATAGCCCTTAAAATACTTTTTTGGCTCCGAAGCGACTCTAGCAAAGTTGTTTTGATCCCAACTGAGTATTTGAACATATAATATATTATAATAAGTATTAGGGACTCATTTGGAGCTCCAACAAGCCTTAAAAATTCATTTCGCGCAAAAACTAAGTCGTTATAACTAGTTTTGCCGAAATATTGCCTTAAAATAAGTTTTTGGCTCCGAAGTGACTCAAGCAAAGTTGTTTTGATCCCAACTGAGTATTTGAACATATAATATATTATAATAAGTATTAGGGAGTCATTTGGAGCTCCAACAAGCCTTAAAAATTCATTTCGCGCAAAAACTAAGTCGTTATAACTAGTTTTGCCGAAATATAGCCTTAAAATACTTTTTTGGCTCCGAAGTGACTATAGCAAAGTTGTTTTGATCCCAACTGAGTATTTGAACATATAATATATTATAATAAGTATTAGGGACTCATTTGGAGCTCCAACAAGCCTTAAAAATTCATTTCGCGCAAAAACTAAGTCGTTATAACTAGTTTTGCCGAAATATAGCCTTAAAATACTTTTTGGCTCCGAAGCGACTCTAGCAAAGTTGTTTTGATCCCAACTGAGTATTTGAACATATAATATATTATAATAAGTATTAGGGACTCATTTGGAGCTCCAACAAGCCTTAAAAATTCATTTCGCGCAAAAACTAAGTCGTTATAACTAGTTTTGCCGAAATATAGCCCTTAAAATACTTTTTTGGCTCCGAAGCGACTCTAGCAAAGTTGTTTTGATCCCAACTGAGTATTTGAACATATAATATATTATAATAAGTATTAGGGAGTCATTTGGAGCTCCAACAAGCCTTAAAAATTCATTTCGCGCAAAAACTAAGTCGTTATAACTAGTTTTGCCGAAATATAGCCTTAAAATACTTTTTTGGCTCCGAAGTGACTATAGCAAAGTTGTTTTGATCCCAACTGAGTATTTGAACATATAATATATTATAATAAGTATTAGGGAGTCATTTGGAGCTCCAACAAGCCTTAAAAATTCATTTCGCGCAAAAACTAAGTCGTTATAACTAGTTTTGCCGAAATATAGCCTTAAAATACTTTTTTGGCTCCGAAGCGACTCTAGCAAAGTTGTTTTGATCCCAACTGAGTATTTGAACATATAATATATTATAATAAGTATTAGGGACTCATTTGGAGCTCCAACAAGCCTTAAAAATTCATTTCGCGCAAAAACTAAGTCGTTATAACTAGTTTTGCCGAAATATAGCCCTTAAAATACTTTTTTGGCTCCGAAGCGACTCTAGCAAAGTTGTTTTGATCCCAACTGAGTATTTGAACATATAATATATTATAATAAGTATTAGGGAGTCATTTGGAGCTCCAACAAGCCTTAAAAATTCATTTCGCGCAAAAACTAAGTCGTTATAACTAGTTTTGCCGAAATATAGCCCTTAAAATACTTTTTTGGCTCCGAAGTGACTATAGCAAAGTTGTTTTGATCCCAACTGAGTATTTGAACATATAATATATTATAATAAGTATTAGGGAGTCATTTGGAGCTCCAACAAGCCTTAAAAATTCATTTCGCGCAAAAACTAAGTCGTTATAACTAGTTTTGCCGAAATATAGCCTTCAAAATACTTTTTTGGCTCCGAAGCGACTCTAGCAAAGTTGTTTTGATCCCAACTGAGTATTTGAACATATAATATATTATAATAAGTATTAGGGACTCATTTGGAGCTCCAACAAGCCTTAAAAATTCATTTCGCGCAAAAACTAAGTCGTTATAACTAGTTTTGCCGAAATATTGCCTGTAAAATACTTTTTTGGCTCCGAAGCGACTCAAGCAAAGTTGTTTTGATCCCAACTGAGTATTTGAACATATAATATATTATAATAAGTATTAGGGAGTCATTTGGAGCTCCAACAAGCCTTAAAAATTCATTTCGCGCAAAAACTAAGTCGTTATAACTAGTTTTGCCGAAATATAGCCCTTAAAATACTTTTTTGGCTCCGAAGTGACTATAGCAAAGTTGTTTTGATCCCAACTGAGTATTTGAACATATAATATATTATAATAAGTATTAGGGACTCATTTGGAGCTCCAACAAGCCTTAAAAATTCATTTCGCGCAAAAACTAAGTCGTTATAACTAGTTTTGCCGAAATATTGCCTGTAAAATAAGTTTTTGGCTCCGAAGCGACTCAAGCAAAGTTGTTTTGATCCCAACTGAGTATTTGAACATATAATATATTATAATAAGTATTAGGGAGTCATTTGGAGCTCCAACAAGCCTTAAAAATTCATTTCGCGCAAAAACTAAGTCGTTATAACTAGTTTTGCCGAAATATAGCCCTTAAAATACTTTTTTGGCTCCGAAGTGACTATAGCAAAGTTGTTTTGATCCCAACTGAGTATTTGAACATATAATATATTATAATAAGTATTAGGGAGTCATTTGGAGCTCCAACAAGCCTTAAAAATTCATTTCGCGCAAAAACTAAGTCGTTATAACTAGTTTTGCCGAAATATAGCCTTCAAAATACTTTTTTGGCTCCGAAGCGACTCTAACAAAGTTGTTTTGATCCCAACTGAGTATTTGAACATATAATATATTATAATAAGTATTAGGGACTCATTTGGAGCTCCAACAAGCCTTAAAAATTCATTTCGCGCAAAAACTAAGTCGTTATAACTAGTTTTGCCGAAATATAGCCCTTAAAATACTTTTTTGGCTCCGAAGCGACTCTAGCAAAGTTGTTTTGATCCCAACTGAGTATTTGAACATATAATATATTATAATAAGTATTAGGGAGTCATTTGGAGCTCCAACAAGCCTTAAAAATTCATTTCGCGCAAAAACTAAGTCGTTATAACTAGTTTTGCCGAAATATAGCCCTTAAAATACTTTTTTGGCTCCGAAGTGACTATAGCAAAGTTGTTTTGATCCCAACTGAGTATTTGAACATATAATATATTATAATAAGTATTAGGGAGTCATTTGGAGCTCCAACAAGCCTTAAAAATTCATTTCGCGCAAAAACTAAGTCGTTATAACTAGTTTTGCCGAAATATAGCCTTAAAATACTTTTTTGGCTCCGAAGCGACTCTAACAAAGTTGTTTTGATCCCAACTGAGTATTTGAACATATAATATATTATAATAAGTATTAGAGACTCATTTGGAGCTCCAACAAGCCTTAAAAATTCATTTCGCGCAAAAACTAAGTCGTTATAACTAGTTTTGCCGAAATATTGCCCGTAAAATAAGTTTTTGGCTCCGAAGCGACTCAAGCAAAGTTGTTTTGATCCCAACTGAGTATTTGAACATATAATATATTATAATAAGTATTAGGGAGTCATTTGGAGCTCCAACAAGCCTTAAAAATTCATTTCGCGCAAAAACTAAGTCGTTATAACTAGTTTTGCCGAAATATAGCCTTCAAAATACTTTTTTGGCTCCGAAGCGACTCTAACAAAGTTGTTTTGATCCCAACTGAGTATTTGAACATATAATATATTATAATAAGTATTAGAGACTCATTTGGAGCTCCAACAAGCCTTAAAAATTCATTTCGCGCAAAAACTAAGTCGTTATAACTAGTTTTGCCGAAATATAGCCTTAAAATACTTTTTTGGCTCCGAAGCGACTCTAGCAAAGTTGTTTTGATCCCAACTGAGTATTTGAACATATAATATATTATAATAAGTATTAGGGAGTCATTTGGAGCTCCAACAAGCCTTAAAAATTCATTTCGCGCAAAAACTAAGTCGTTATAACTAGTTTTGCCGAAATATTGCCTGTAAAATAAGTTTTTGGCTCCGAAGTGACTCAAGCAAAGTTGTTTTGATCCCAACTGAGTATTTGAACATATAATATATTATAATAAGTATTAGGGAGTCATTTGGAGCTCCAACAAGCCTTAAAAATTCATTTCGCGCAAAAACTAAGTCGTTATAACTAGTTTTGCCGAAATATAGCCCTTAAAATACTTTTTTGGCTCCGAAGTGACTATAGCAAAGTTGTTTTGATCCCAACTGAGTATTTGAACATATAATATATTATAATAAGTATTAGGGACTCATTTGGAGCTCCAACAAGCCTTAAAAATTCATTTCGCGCAAAAACTAAGTCGTTATAACTAGTTTTGCCGAAATATAGCCTTCAAAATACTTTTTTGGCTCCGAAGTGACTCTAACAAAGTTGTTTTGATCCCAACTGAGTATTTGAACATATAATATATTATAATAAGTATTAGGGACTCATTTGGAGCTCCAACAAGCCTTAAAAATTCATTTCGCGCAAAAACTAAGTCGTTATAACTAGTTTTGCCGAAATATAGCCCTTAAAATACTTTTTTGGCTCCGAAGTGACTATAGCAAAGTTGTTTTGATCCCAACTGAGTATTTGAACATATAATATATTATAATAAGTATTAGGGAGTCATTTGGAGCTCCAACAAGCCTTAAAAATTCATTTCGCGCAAAAACTAAGTCGTTATAACTAGTTTTGCCGAAATATAGCCCTTAAAATACTTTTTTGGCTCCGAAGTGACTATAGCAAAGTTGTTTTGATCCCAACTGAGTATTTGAACATATAATATATTATAATAAGTATTAGGGAGCTCATTTGGAGCTCCAACAAGCCTTAAAAATTCATTTCGCGCAAAAACTAAGTCGTTATAACTAGTTTTGCCGAAATATAGCCTTCAAAATACTTTTTGGCTCCGAAGCGACTCTAACAAAGTTGTTTTGATCCCAACTGAGTATTTGAACATATAATATATTATAATAAGTATTAGGGACTCATTTGGAGCTCCAACAAGCCTTAAAAATTCATTTCGCGCAAAAACTAAGTCGTTATAACTAGTTTTGCCGAAATATAGCCCTTAAAATACTTTTTTGGCTCCGAAGCGACTCTAGCAAAGTTGTTTTGATCCCAACTGAGTATTTGAACATATAATATATTATAATAAGTATTAGGGAGTCATTTGGAGCTCCAACAAGCCTTAAAAATTCATTTCGCGCAAAAACTAAGTCGTTATAACTAGTTTTGCCGAAATATAGCCCTTAAAATACTTTTTTGGCTCCGAAGTGACTATAGCAAAGTTGTTTTGATCCCAACTGAGTATTTGAACATATAATATATTATAATAAGTATTAGGGAGTCATTTGGAGCTCCAACAAGCCTTAAAAATTCATTTCGCGCAAAAACTAAGTCGTTATAACTAGTTTTGCCGAAATATAGCCCTTAAAATACTTTTTTGGCTCCGAAGTGACTCTAGCAAAGTTGTTTTGATCCCAACTGAGTATTTGAACATATAATATATTATAATAAGTATTAGGGACTCATTTGGAGCTCCAACAAGCCTTAAAAATTCATTTCGCGCAAAAACTAAGTCGTTATAACTAGTTTTGCCGAAATATAGCCCTTAAAATACTTTTTTGGCTCCGAAGCGACTCTAGCAAAGTTGTTTTGATCCCAACTGAGTATTTGAACATATAATATATTATAATAAGTATTAGGGAGTCATTTGGAGCTCCAACAAGCCTTAAAAATTCATTTCGCGCAAAAACTAAGTCGTTATAACTAGTTTTGCCGAAATATTGCCTGTAAAATAAGTTTTTGGCTCCGAAGCGACTCAAGCAAAGTTGTTTTGATCCCAACTGAGTATTTGAACATATAATATATTATAATAAGTATTAGGGAGTCATTTGGAGCTCCAACAAGCCTTAAAAATTCATTTCGCGCAAAAACTAAGTCGTTATAACTAGTTTTGCCGAAATATAGCCTTAAAATACTTTTTTGGCTCCGAAGTGACTATAGCAAAGTTGTTTTGATCCCAACTGAGTATTTGAACATATAATATATTATAATAAGTATTAGGGAGTCATTTGGAGCTCCAACAAGCCTTAAAAATTCATTTCGCGCAAAAACTAAGTCGTTATAACTAGTTTTGCCGAAATATAGCCTTAAAATACTTTTTTGGCTCCGAAGTGACTCTAGCAAAGTTGTTTTGATCCCAACTGAGTATTTGAACATATAATATATTATAATAAGTATTAGGGACTCATTTGGAGCTCCAACAAGCCTTAAAAATTCATTTCGCGCAAAAACTAAGTCGTTATAACTAGTTTTGCCGAAATATTGCCCTTAAAATACTTTTTTGGCTCCGAAGTGACTCTAGCAAAGTTGTTTTGATCCCAACTGAGTATTTGAACATATAATATATTATAATAAGTATTAGGGACTCATTTGGAGCTCCAACAAGCCTTAAAAATTCATTTCGCGCAAAAACTAAGTCGTTATAACTAGTTTTGCCGAAATATAGCCTTCAAAATACTTTTTTGGCTCCGAAGCGACTCTAACAAAGTTGTTTTGATCCCAACTGAGTATTTGAACATATAATATATTATAATAAGTATTAGGAGTCATTTGGAGCTCCAACAAGCCTTAAAAATTCATTTCGCGCAAAAACTAAGTCGTTATAACTAGTTTTGCCGAAATATAGCCCGTAAAATACTTTTTTGGCTCCGAAGTGACTATAGCAAAGTTGTTTTGATCCCAACTGAGTATTTGAACATATAATATATTATAATAAGTATTAGGGAGTCATTTGGAGCTCCAACAAGCCTTAAAAATTCATTTCGCGCAAAAACTAAGTCGTTATAACTAGTTTTGCCGAAATATAGCCTTAAAATACTTTTTTGGCTCCGAAGTGACTCTAGCAAAGTTGTTTTGATCCCAACTGAGTATTTGAACATATAATATATTATAATAAGTATTAGGGAGTCATTTGGAGCTCCAACAAGCCTTAAAAATTCATTTCGCGCAAAAACTAAGTCGTTATAACTAGTTTTGCCGAAATATAGCCTTCAAAATACTTTTTTGGCTCCGAAGCGACTCTAACAAAGTTGTTTTGATCCCAACTGAGTATTTGAACATATAATATATTATAATAAGTATTAGGGAGTCATTTGGAGCTCCAACAAGCCTTAAAAATTCATTTCGCGCAAAAACTAAGTCGTTATAACTAGTTTTGCCGAAATATTGCCCTTAAAATACTTTTTTGGCTCCGAAGCGACTCTAGCAAAGTTGTTTTGATCCCAACTGAGTATTTGAACATATAATATATTATAATAAGTATTAGGGAGTCATTTGGAGCTCCAACAAGCCTTAAAAATTCATTTCGCGCAAAAACTAAGTCGTTATAACTAGTTTTGCCGAAATATAGCCCTTAAAATACTTTTTTGGCTCCGAAGTGACTCTAGCAAAGTTGTTTTGATCCCAACTGAGTATTTGAACATATAATATATTATAATAAGTATTAGGGAGTCATTTGGAGCTCCAACAAGCCTTAAAAATTCATTTCGCGCAAAAACTAAGTCGTTATAACTAGTTTTGCCGAAATATAGCCCTTAAAATACTTTTTTGGCTCCGAAGTGACTATAGCAAAGTTGTTTTGATCCCAACTGAGTATTTGAACATATAATATATTATAATAAGTATTAGGGAGTCATTTGGAGCTCCAACAAGCCTTAAAAATTCATTTCGCGCAAAACTAAGTCGTTATAACTAGTTTTGCCGAAATATTGCCTGTAAAATACGTTTTTGGCTCCGAAGTGACTCAAGCAAAGTTGTTTTGATCCCAACTGAGTATTTGAACATATAATATATTATAATAAGTATTAGGACTCATTTGGAGCTCCAACAAGCCTTAAAAATTCATTTCGCGCAAAAACTAAGTCGTTATAACTAGTTTTGCCGAAATATAGCCTTCAAAATACTTTTTGGCTCCGAAGTGACTCAAGCAAAGTTGTTTTGATCCCAACTGAGTATTTGAACATATAATATATTATAATAAGTATTAGGGAGTCATTTGGAGCTCCAACAAGCCTTAAAAATTCATTTCGCGCAAAAACTAAGTCGTTATAACTAGTTTTGCCGAAATATAGCCCTTAAAATACTTTTTTGGCTCCGAAGTGACTCTAGCAAAGTTGTTTTGATCCCAACTGAGTATTTGAACATATAATATATTATAATAAGTATTAGGGACTCATTTGGAGCTCCAACAAGCCTTAAAAATTCATTTCGCGCAAAAACTAAGTCGTTATAACTAGTTTTGCCGAAATATTGCCTGTAAAATAAGTTTTTGGCTCCGAAGCGACTCAAGCAAAGTTGTTTTGATCCCAACTGAGTATTTGAACATATAATATATTATAATAAGTATTAGGGAGTCATTTGGAGCTCCAACAAGCCTTAAAAATTCATTTCGCGCAAAAACTAAGTCGTTATAACTAGTTTTGCCGAAATATAGCCCTTAAAATACTTTTTTGGCTCCGAAGTGACTATAGCAAAGTTGTTTTGATCCCAACTGAGTATTTGAACATATAATATATTATAATAAGTATTAGGGAGTCATTTGGAGCTCCAACAAGCCTTAAAAATTCATTTCGCGCAAAAACTAAGTCGTTATAACTAGTTTTGCCGAAATATAGCCTTCAAAATACTTTTTTGGCTCCGAAGTGACTCTAGCAAAGTTGTTTTGATCCCAACTGAGTATTTGAACATATAATATATTATAATAAGTATTAGGGAGTCATTTGGAGCTCCAACAAGCCTTAAAAATCATTTCGCGCAAAAACTAAGTCGTTATAACTAGTTTTGCCGAAATATAGCCCTTAAAATACTTTTTTGGCTCCGAAGTGACTATAGCAAAGTTGTTTTGATCCCAACTGAGTATTTGAACATATAATATATTATAATAAGTATTAGAGTCTCATTTGGAGCTCCAACAAGCCTTAAAAATTCATTTCGCGCAAAAACCTAAGTCCGTTATAACTATTTTTTGCCGAAATATTGCCCTTAAAATAATTTTTTGGGCTCCGAAGCTGACTCTAGCAAAGTTGTTTGATCCAACTGAGTATTAGACATATAATAGGTTTTAATAAGTAGTAGGGACTCAATTGGGAGCTCCGAACAAGGCTTTAAAAATTCATTTCGCGTAAAAACGGAAGTCGTTATAACTAGTTTTGCCGAAATATAGCCCTTAAATACTTTTTTGGCTCCCGAAGGGACTATTGCAAAGCTTGTTTTGATCCCAACTGAGTAATTTGAACATATAATATATTATAATAAGTATTAGGGATCATTTGGAGCTCCCCACAAGCCTTAAAAATTCTATTTCGCCAAAAACTAAGTGTTATAACTAGTTTTGCCGAAATATAGCCCTTAAAATACTTTTTTGGCTCCGAAGTGACTCTAGCAAAGTTGTTTTGATCCCAACTGAGTATTTGAACATATAATATATTATAATAAGTATTAGGGACTCATTTGGAGCTCCAACAAGCCTTAAAAATTCATTTCGCGCAAAAACTAAGTCGTTATAACTAGTTTTGCCGAAATATAGCCTTTAAAATATTTTTTGGCTCCGAAGTGACTCTAGCAAAGTTGTTTTGATCCCAACTGAGTATTTGAACATATAATATATTATAATAAGTATTAGGGACTCATTTGGAGCTCCAACAAGCCTTAAAAATTCATTTCGCGCAAAAAACTAAGTCGTTATAACTAGTTTTGCCGAAATATAGCCCTTAAAATACTTTTTTGGCTCCGAAGTGACTCTAGCAAAGTTGTTTTGATCCCAACTGAGTATTTGAACATATAATATATTATAATAAGTATTAGGGACTCATTTGGAGCTCCAACAAGCCTTAAAAATTCATTTCGCGAAAAACTAAGTCGTTATAACTAGTTTTGCTTAAATATAGCCTTCAAAATACTTTTTTGGCTCAAGTGACTCTAGCAAAGTTGTTTTGATCCCAACTGAGTATTTGAACATATAATATATTATAATAAGTATTAGGGACTCATTTGGAGCTCCAACAAGCCTTAAAAAATTCATTTCGCGCAAAAACTAAGTCGTTATAACTAGTTTTGCCGAAATATAGCCCTTAAAATACTTTTTTGGCTCAAGTGACTCTAGCAAAGTTGTTTTGATCCCAACTGAGTATTTGAACATATAATATATTATAATAAGTATTAGGGACTCATTTGGAGCTCCAACAAGCCTTAAAAATTCATTTCGCGCAAAAACTAAGTCGTTATAACTAGTTTTGCCAAATATAGCCTTAAAATACTTTTTTGGCTCAAGTGACTATAGCAAAGTTGTTTTGATCCCAACTGAGTATTTGAACATATAATATATTATAATAAGTATTAGGGACTCATTTGGAGCTCCAACAAGCCTTAAAAAAATTCATTTCGCAGCAAAAACTAAGTCGTTATAACTAGTTTTGCCGAAATATAGCCTTTAAAATAATTTTTTTGGCTCAAGTGACTCTAGCAAAGTTGTTTTGATCCCAACTGAGTATTTGAACATATAATATATTATAATAAGTATTAGGGACTCATTTGGAGCTCCAACAAGCCTTAAAAATTCATTTCGCGAAAAAACTAAGTCGTTATAACTAGTTTTGCCGAAATATAGCCCTTAAAATACTTTTTTGGCTCCGAAGTGACTCTAGCAAAGTTGTTTTGATCCCAACTGAGTATTTGAACATATAATATATTATAATAAGTATTAGGGACTCATTTGGAGCTCCAACAAGCCTTAAAAAATTCATTTCGCGCAAAAACTAAGTCGTTATAACTAGTTTTGCTGAAATATAGCCTTAAAATACTTTTTTGGTCCAAGTGACTCTAGCAAAGTTGTTTTGATCCCAACTGAGTATTTGAACATATAATATATTATAATAAGTATTAGGGACTCATTTGGAGCTCCAACAAGCCTTAAAAAAATTCATTTCGCGCAAAAACTAAGTCGTTATAACTAGTTTTGCCGAAATATAGCCTTTAAAATACTTTTTTGGCTCCAAGTGACTCTAGCAAAGTTGTTTTGATCCCAACTGAGTATTTGAACATATAATATATTATAATAAGTATTAGGGACTCATTTGGAGCTCCAACAAGCCTTAAAAAATTCATTTCGCGCAAAAAACTAAGTCGTTATAACTAGTTTTGCCGAAATATAGCCCTTAAAATATTTTTTGGCTCCGAAGTGACTCTAGCAAAGTTGTTTTGATCCCAACTGAGTATTTGAACATATAATATATTATAATAAGTATTAGGGACTCATTTGGAGCTCCAACAAGCCTTAAAAATTCATTTCGCGCAAAAACTAAGTCGTTATAACTAGTTTTGCCGAAATATAGCCCTTAAAAATACTTTTTTGGTCCAAGTGACTCTAGCAAAGTTGTTTTGATCCCAACTGAGTATTTGAACATATAATATATTATAATAAGTATTAGGGACTCATTTGGAGCTCCAACAAGCCTTAAAAATTCATTTCGCAAAAAACTAAGTCGTTATAACTAGTTTTGCCGAAATATAGCCCTTAAAATACTTTTTTGGCTCAAGTGACTCTAGCAAAGTTGTTTTGATCCCAACTGAGTATTTGAACATATAATATATTATAATAAGTATTAGGGACTCATTTGGAGCTCCAACAAGCCTTAAAAATTCATTTCGCCAAAAACTAAGTCGTTATAACTAGTTTTGCCGAAATATAGCCTTTAAAATACTTTTTTGGCTCCACAGTGACTCTAGCAAAGTTGTTTTGATCCCAACTGAGTATTTGAACATATAATATATTATAATAAGTATTAGGGACTCATTTGGAGCTCCAACAAGCCTTAAAAATTCATTTCGCGCAAAAACTAAGTCGTTATAACTAGTTTTGCCGAAATATAGCCTTCAAAATACTTTTTTGGCTCCGAAGTGACTCTAGCAAAGTTGTTTTGATCCCAACTGAGTATTTGAACATATAATATATTATAATAAGTATTAGGGACTCATTTGGAGCTCCAACAAGCCTTAAAAATTCATTTCGCACAAAAACTAAGTCGTTATAACTAGTTTTGCCGAAATATAGCCCTTAAAATATTTTTTGGCTCCGAAGTGACTCTAGCAAAGTTGTTTTGATCCCAACTGAGTATTTGAACATATAATATATTATAATAAGTATTAGGGACTCATTTGGAGCTCCAACAAGCCTTAAAAATTCATTTCGCGCAAAAACTAAGTCGTTATAACTAGTTTTGCTGAAATATAGCCTTTAAAATACTTTTTTGGCTCCGAAGCGACTATAGCAAAGTTGTTTTGATCCCAACTGAGTATTTGAACATATAATATATTATAATAAGTATTAGGGACTCATTTGGAGCTCCAACAAGCCTTAAAAATTCATTTCAGCTAAAAACTAAGTCGTTATAACTAGTTTTGCCGAAATATAGCCTTTAAAATACTTTTTTGGCTCCGAAGTGACTCTAGCAAAGTTGTTTTGATCCCAACTGAGTATTTGAACATATAATATATTATAATAAGTATTAGGGACTCATTTGGAGCTCCAACAAGCCTTAAAAATTCATTTCACGCAAAAACTAAGTCGTTATAACTAGTTTTGCCGAAATATAGCCTTTAAAATACTTTTTTGGCTCCAAGTGACTAAGCAAAGTTGTTTTGATCCCAACTGAGTATTTGAACATATAATATATTATAATAAGTATTAGGGACTCATTTGGAGCTCCAACAAGCCTTAAAAATTCATTTCGCAAAACTAAGTCGTTATAACTAGTTTTGCGAAATATAGCCCTCAAAATACTTTTTGGCTCCGAAGTGACTCTAGCAAAGTTGTTTTGATCCCAACTGAGTATTTGAACATATAATATATTATAATAAGTATTAGGGACTCATTTGGAGCTCCAACAAGCCTTAAAAAATTCATTTCGCGCAAAAACTAAGTCGTTATAACTAGTTTTGCCGAAATATAGCCCTTAAAATACTTTTTTGGCTCAAGTGACTCTAGCAAAGTTGTTTTGATCCCAACTGAGTATTTGAACATATAATATATTATAATAAGTATTAGGGACTCATTTGGAGCTCCAACAAGCTTAAAAATTCATTTCCGCAAAAACTAAGTCGTTATAACTAGTTTTGGCGAAATATAGCCTTTAAAATACTTTTTTGGCCCAAGTGACTATAGCAAAGTTGTTTTGATCCCAACTGAGTATTTGAACATATAATATATTATAATAAGTATTAGGGACTCATTTGGAGCTCCAACAAGCCTTAAAAAATTCATTTCGCGAAAAACTAAGTCGTTATAACTAGTTTTGCCGAAATATAGCCCTTAAAATACTTTTTTGGCCCAAGTGACTCTAGCAAAGTTGTTTTGATCCCAACTGAGTATTTG
>CM030874.1:586249-664836 GCA_018132145.1 Boehmeria nivea var. tenacissima | reverse complement strand
AAGATTCACACAATCTATCACATAATTCATTCAAGCACATAGAGCACATAACAAGTATTATTGCTTCCTGTGATGGTTTTGAAAAAGTAAGATTTCTACTTACCTCTTAGAGATCAACAGGCTAGTGTAGAGGATCGATATCCTTGCCCAAGCAATTGATGTACTTGTCAACTTTACAATGTCAGACAATTCATTTTTATAACGTTAGAATTTAATTATAACACCAGTATTGGAAAAATAATCTTACTTGAAATTTTTACGATACTATTATTGTATTTTATTTTATTTTTACCTAACAATCTCAATTTTTCATAACACATGGCAAGTAATAATCCACTTTACAAGTCTAAATATACAAAACAATGACTATTTTTATAAAGTTCTAATCATAGACAAATATTAGGGCAAAACCCTAATCACTTAATTTCAAGCTTAATATATAGTAAACTAAATATAAAACATGATTAAAACATGACTTTTACTCCAAAAGCTAAAGGAAAATTCAATTAGGCCAATTTAGGGTTTTATATCAAAGCCTAACTTTTTGCCCCAAAAGTAAATTTAAAGAAGTTTTTAACTTACCTAAACTGTCAAACTAAATCCTCTGCTTGAAAGCTTCTAATTGAAGAAGATTAACTTTTGATGAAAAGATGGTTTATAATCTTCGTTTTGCCGATTTTTTTCTTTCCCTCGTCTCTGCCTCTATTTCGTTCTCTCTATCTCTCTTTCTTTTTTTTTTTTTCTAATCGCTAACTATGTTTAGCCGAATTGTAGGAGAAAGAATATATACATGTTAGTTGGGCTTATGACTAGTGAAGGAATGGGCTTTTGGCTATGGGCTTGGGCTTGGGAAATTGGGCTTTGAATTGGGCTTTGGGTTTGACGTGAGTGTTTGTTTGTGTTTGTTTTTTTTTTTTTCTGCTTGTTCGCTGCCCTTTTCCCTTTTTTTTTTTTTTAACTAAAACTTATATATAAACATAACACAATAATTATACCAAATAATATAATAATATGCACAAATAAAGACATGAGATATACTAATTATAATTATCACATAGTCAAATTTACCTATATTTACACAAATAACATGCTTTATTATTTTTTGTTATCATTACTACTTACTAATTTACTTTCCTTTTTTTTTTTTTTATAAATAGTCCTTACACATCAATTCTTCAGCATTGGATATCGCGCCCTACACTGCAAAACACTTGAATTACATTAACTTTCAATTAAATTTACTATTGCATAAAAATATTAATTTAAGTCATTTAAGCAAATATCTTATATAACCAACTAAGCATCCTAATTAGTCCTATTTATTTATTATTTATTATTATTATTTTTAAGGGCATTACAATTTCCTCACTCCTTATAAAATTTCGACCTCGAAATTTGACATACCGAAAAGGTGTGGATATTTGTTCCTAATCTCTTATTCTCTTTCCCACGTAGCTTCCTCGATTGAGTGATTTCTCCACAACACTTTTACTAGCAAAATCTTCTTTGTTCTTAGCTCTTTTTCCTTTTTATCAAGGATCTGTACGGGTTGTTCTTCATATGCTAGATCAGGACTCAAATCCAAAGGTTTATACTTGAGAATATGAGAAATGTCTGAAACATACTTTCTCAGCATAGATACGTGAAAGACATTGTGAACATTGGACAATTCTGGAGGAAGGGCTAATCTATAAGCTACGTCCCCAATTTTCTCAAGAATTTCAAAGGGTCCAATAAACCTTGGATTGAGTTTTCCTTTCTTTCCAAATCTCATCACACCTTTCATTGGAGCTATTTTGAGAAAAACATGATCTCCAACATTGAATTCCAATCTCCGTCTTCTTTTATCTGCATAACTTTTCTGTCTACTTTGCGCTGTTTTCATTCTTTGACGGATTTTCTCCACCACTTCCACTGTTTGCTGGACAAGTTCCGGGCCAATCAGCTTTCTTTCACCAACTTCATCCCAGTGAATAGGAGATCTACATTTCCTTCCGTAAAGCGCTTCGTAAGGTGCCATTCCAATAGTTGTCTGGTAACTATTGTTATAGGTAAATTCTGCCAAGGCCAAATACTTATCCCAACTTCCTTTAAAGTCAAGTACACAAGCTCCAAGCATGTCTTCGAGAATCTGGATTACTCTTTCAGTCTGACCATCACTCTGGGGATGATAAGCTGTACTGAAGGCTAATTTAGTTCCCATGGCTCTATGCAAACTAGTCCAGAAAGCAGACGTAAACTTGGGATCTCTGTCTGAAACTATAGCATTTGGAACACCATGCAGTCTAACAATCTCTTGGACATATAGTTGTGCATATTGATCCATAGTGTAAGTGGATTTCACAGGTAGGAAATGTGCAGATTTAGTGAGTCTATCCACAATTACCCATATGGAATCAAAACCCTTTAGAACTCTAGGAAGACCAACTATAAAGTCCATAGAGATATGCTCCCATTTCCATTCTGGAACTAACAGTGGAGTTAACAAGCCGGCTGGCCTCTGATGTTCTGCTTTGACTTGTTGACAAGTTAGGCATTGAGCAACAAATTCTGCTACATTCTTCTTCATATTTTGCCACCAGTAATGCTTCTTAAGGTCTTTATACATTTTCGTGCTTCCAGGGTGAATTGAATAGGGAGTTGAATGTGTTTCAGCCAAGATATCTCTCTTTATTCCTTCATTTTCAGGTACACATAATCTACCTCGGTACCTTAAGCTTCCGTCATCAGAAATATGAAAATCAGTGGTCTTTCCTTTCTGGATCTCATCCTTCATTTCCTTTAGAAATTCATCGGCTGTTTGGCCTTTCACAATTCTTTCCATCAAGGTAGGTTGCACTACAAGCGCTGATAGTCTGGCTGTTTCTCCTTTTGGCACAATCTCAATTTCTAATCTTTGCAAATCCAACAATATTGACTTCGGAATGATTCGCAAAGCTGAAACTGATGATTTCCTACTTAAAGCATCAGCAACCACATTGGCTTTACCAGGATGGTAATTGATAGCACAATCATAATCCTTAACCAATTCCAACCATCTGCGCTGCCTCATATTCAATTCTTTCTGCGTGAAAATGTACTTCAAACTCTTATGATCAGTGAAAATTTCACACTTCTCACCATAAAGATAATGTCTCCATATTTTTAGAGCAAAAACCACTGCAGCAAGCTCTAAATTATGCGTGGGATAATTCTTTTCATATTCTTTTAATTGTCTAGAGGCATACGCTACCACTTTCCCATGTTGCATCAGAACACAGCCAAGACCACTCTTAGATGCATCACTGTAAACTACAAATCCCCCTGATCCAGATGGTATGGTGAGTACGGGTGCCGTCACTAACCTCCGCTTTAATTCTTGAAAGCTTTTCTCACAAGCATCATTCCACTGAAACTTTACATTTTTCCTTGTTAACATAGTCAAGGAAGAGGCTATTTTAGAAAAACCTTCAACAAATCTTCGGTAATATCCAGCAAGGCCTAAGAAACTCCTCACTTCATGAACATTAGTTGGTCTAGGCCAATTACTTACTGCCTCTATCTTTCCAGGATCCACTGAAATACGTTTCTTAGTAATTACATGCCCCAAGAATGCCACTTGCTCAAGCCAAAATTCACATTTCTTGAATTTGGCATATAGGCGATTTTTCCTGAGCGTTTGCAAGACTATTCTCAAGTGCTCCTCGTGTTCTTCTTTAGATCGAGAATAGACTAAAATATCATCGATAAATACAATCACAAACTGATCCAGAAAGTTCTTGAAGACTTGTTCATCAGATCCATAAAGGCCGCAGGTGCGTTTGTTAAACCAAACGGCATAACCAGAAATTCATAGTGTCCGTATCTGGTTCTGAAAGCCGTCTTGTGTATGTCTTCCTTCTTTATCTTTAACTGGTGATACCCAGATCTCAGATCAATCTTCGAAAATACAGAAGCTCCTTGAAGTTGATCAAAGAGATCATCTATTCTAGGCAAAGGGTATTTATTTTTGATAGTCACCTTATTGAGCTCTCTATAATCAATGCAAAGCCTGAGAGTACCATCTTTTTTCTTCACAAACAATACAGGTGCACCCCATGGGGAAAAACTCGGCCTAATAAAATCCTTCTCCAACAATTCTTGCAGTTGGACTTTTAACTCCTTCAGTTCAGATGGCGCCATTCGATATGGAGCTTTAGAAATTGGAGCTGTACCAGGGAGTAGATCAATAACAAACTCTATTTCTCTATCCGGTGGTAAACCTGGTAAATCTTCAGGAAATACATCCAGAAATTCGTTCACCACATGTATATCTTCTGGTTTTGACTTTTGCTCGATTGTGGTATCCACAACACAAGCTAAGTAAGCAACACAACCTTTATTGATCATCTTCATAGCCTTCATTGCTGAAATTATAGGACAGGTCTTCTTTTCGGAACTACTTCGAAACACAAATTCCTCCTGCCCAGGTGGATGGAATCGAACTATTTTCTTCTTACAGTCTATGGTGGCGCAGTATTTAACTAACCAATCCATTCCTAAAATTACTTGAAAATCTTTCATTTCAAGCACTATTAAATCTGCATAAAGAACTGCTCCATCTATTTGAATCTGACAAACTCTAATCATCTGATCTGAATTTAACACATCTCTAGAAGGAACTAAAACATTATACTCATCTCTTAATCTCTCAGATGGTATGCCCAATTTTCTCACAAAATTTTGTGATATAAAAGAGTGAGTAGCTCCTGAATCTATCAACACATGTGCTAATTTACCCTGAATAAGAATATTACCTGAAACAACTGCTGGATTGGTTTCAGCTTCTTCACGAGTCATTGCAAAGACACGCCCCGGAACCTTCTTTTGCTCCCCTTGAAGTGTAGGACAATCCTTCACATAATGTCCCTGTTTCCCACATTTGAAACATAGATTTGTACCTATAAAATACTTCCCCAAGTGGTTCTTTTGACAAGTTGGGCATTTAGGTTTCTCTGGCGTTGGAGTAGCTGTGAACTTAGGACGTTTGTTTTCTTGCTTTTGCTCTCCCTTCTTCTTATCAAACGGTCTCCATTGTCCTGGATTTCTTGGGGTAAAAGCGGTCTCTTTAACTCCTTCCGCTTCTCAATATTCTTCTCGTCTTGTTCTGCTAACAAGGCTTTATCAACTACTTTGTTGAACTCTGTTGCCTCGGACATGCGGACATCCCTTTTTATTTCTGGAATTAATCCACTCAGAAAACGATTCACTTTTTCTGCTTGATCATTGGCAATAAAAGGGACAAACCGACAAAGAGATTCAAATTTTCTTACATAGTCACTGACTGACATTCCTTCCTGTCTCAAATTGAAGAACTGTGAGACTTTCTCAGCTTTAGTATCAGCAGTGAAATACTTGTCGTAAAAGACTGTTTTGAACCTTTCCCATGTAAGTTGCTCACCCGCCACAGCTACTTGAGTTACCTCCCACCAAATTCTAGCGTCATTTTTCAGCATATATACCGCACACGAAACTTTACAACATCACCGAGCCTCATATAATTAAATATGCACTCAAGTGATTTTATCCATTCTTCTGCTACCATTGGATCTGTTTCTCCATTAAACTCCTTCGGATGCAGCTTCATAAACTTCTCACAAATGGTAGCATTTTCAGGAACTTGTGGCGGTGGTGGTTGGTTTTGATTGTTCCTTTGCTCTATCAGGCGGTCTATCTGTCCAGCTTGTCTCTCGACCAAACCAGTGAGATTTGTCAAGATCTGATTCATATCTACAGCCGGAGCTGGGGCTGGAGCTGGATCTAGTTGTTGAGCTGGCTCCCCCAGAGCATTCAAGTTTCTCCTTCGAGGAGGCATTTTCCCTATTTTCTGTAAAAAAAATTTCCATATCCAACCTTTTTGAACTAATGCTTAAATAAAATGTCCAATTTAATTTAAACTACTTGCTAAACAAATAACGAGAACATATAACATGCATATCACTTTTCTTCTCTTCTTTTCTAAAAAAAAAATGACACACAACCTATTTGTTGATTGAATTGCTGCCTTGGAATGTTCATATGCCTTCAATGTCTTCAGAAACGCTTCAAACCTTTGCTCTGATACCAAACTGCGGCACCCACGTACTTAACAACGTATTTAACGTTATAACCTATCTAGTTAAGCAAATGAGCGCTAATTTCATTCATGTCATTCTTATAAACGTAATACAACAAGCGGAAGCAAACCTATTTTCGTAAAATAAACTGTGCAAAAAGTTACCAAAATATAAAGCTGCATATCTTACAAAACAAACATAGACAATTCTCAAACCATATTCTACTTAAAACAACATACACACAGTGTAATATAACTAGATTCTCAAAAATTATACTACACGATTTTCCTTTCTTGGCATATGAACATTCTGAAGGCAAAGTGGCGGCAATTTCAACCAACTCCTACTGCTCAAGAGATTCATTATCTGCATCACAAGAAACTATATGAGCTAACGCTCAGTAAGTAGAAACTTTCATTTTAGAAAATAATAAAACACATAAAAGATTCATTTTTGTTATTGTACTCATTTTCTTAGCATAAAACATCAATCTTTTCATCAATTATTTGGGCCCCATTTAAGTATAAATCTCAGCTTAACATCCGATAGGCCGTGAGTTTTCGGAACCTGTTCTTTACTGGCCAGAATTTATGAAAGTTCATCCCTCTTAGAAACCTCATGCCAAGAGGAATTCACCTTCCCTTTACAAGAATTGTGGCTACCCTGTCTTGGCTTTTACACCTCAAGGGATTTGACCACCATGATTGGGTCCGCCGGTCCCCCGCGTCCCTTGCCTACCCAGATATCAAACCAAAACTGATACTTACATTTTAAGTGTCAAAACAAGAGTACAATAACCTTTCTTTTTCTGTCTTGAAACCATATTCATGAACCACACAATATAGTAAGATTCACACAATCTATCACATAATTCATTCAAGCACATAGAGCACATAACAAGTATTATTGCTTCCTGTGATGGTTTTGAAAAAGTAAGATTTCTACTTACCTCTTAGAGATCAACAGGCTAGTGTAGAGGATCGATATCCTTGCCCAAGCAATTGATGTACTTGTCAACTTTACAATGTCAGACAATTCGTTTTTATAACGTTAGAATTTAATTATAACACCAGTATTGGAAAAATAATCTTACTTGAAATTTTTACGATACTATTATTGTATTTTATTTTATTTTATTTTTACCTAACAATCTCAATTTTTCATAACACATGGCAAGTAATAATCCACTTTACAAGTCTAAATATACAAAACAATGACTATTTTTATAAAGTTCTAATCATAGACAAATATTAGGGCAAAACCCTAATCACTTAATTTCAAGCTTAATATATAGTAAACTAAATATAAAACATGATTAAAACATGACTTTTACTCCAAAAGCTAAAGGAAAATTCAATTAGGCCAATTTAGGGTTTTATATCAAAGCCTAACTTTTTTGCCCCAAAAGTAAATTTAAAGAAGTTTTTAACTTACCTAAACTGTCAAACTAAATCCTCTGCTTGAAAGCTTCTAATTGAAGAAGATTAACTTTTGATGAAAAGATGGTTTATAATCTTCGTTTTGCCGATTTTTTTCTTTCCCTCGTCTCTGCCTCTATTTCGTTCTCTCTATCTCTTTTTTTTTTCTAATCACTAACTATGTTTAGCCGAATTGAAGGAGAAAGAATATATACATGTTAGTTGGGCTTATGACTAGTGAAGGAATGGGCTTTTGGCTATGGGCTTGGACTTGGGAAATTGGGCTTTGAATTGGGCTTTGGGTTTGACGTGAGTGTTTGTTTGTGTTTGTTTTTTTTTTTCTGCTTGTTCGCTGCCCTTTTCCCTTTTTTTTTTTTAACTAAAACTTATATATAAACATAACACAATAATTATACCAAATAATATAATAATATGCACAAATAAAGACATGAGATATACTAATTATAATTATCACATAGTCAAATTTACCTATATTTACACAAATAACATGCTTTATTATTTTTTGTTATCATTACTACTTACTAATTTACTTTCCTCTTTTTTTTTTTATAAATAGTCCTTACACATCAATTCTTCAGCATTGGATATCGCGCCCTAAACTGCAAAACATTTGAATTACATTAACTTTCAATTAAATTTACTATTGCATAAAAATATTAATTTAAGTCATTTAAGCAAATATCTTATATAACCAACTAAGCATCCTAATTAGTCCTATTTATTTATTATTTATTATTATTATTTTTAAGGGCATTACAAAAACTCACCTCGCGCAAAAACTAAGTCCTTATAACTAGTTTTGCCTAAATCGACCTTTTAAACGGGTTTTTTGGCTCCGAAGTTACTCTAGCAAACTTATTTTGATCCAAATTGAGTATTTGAACAAATAATATATTATAATAAGTCGTAGAGACTCATTTGGAGGTCCAACAAGCTCACTTCGTGCAAAACCTAAGTCTATGTAACTAGTTTTCCTACATCGAGCCTTTAGATTTGTTTTTGGGCTCCGAAGTCAATCTAGCGAAGTTGTTTGGGTCCCAAATGTGTAATTTCATATAATATATTATAATAAGTCTTAGCGACTCATTTTGAGCTCCAACAACACTTAAACACTCACCTCGCGCAAAAACTAAGTCTTTATAACTAGTTTGCCTAAACCGAGCCCTAAATTGGGTATTTTGGCTCCGAAGTGACTCTAGCAAAGTTGTTGTGATCCCAAATCAGTATTTGAACATATAATACATTAATATAATTCTTAGGGACTCATTTTGAGCTCCAACAACACTTAGAAGCTCACCTCGCGCAAAAACTAAGTCCTTATAATAAGTTTGCCTAAATCGATCCCTAAATTGGGTATTTTGGCTCCGAAGTGACTCTAGCAAAGTTGTTGTGATCCCAAATCAGTATTTGAACATATAATACATTAATATAATTCGTAGGGACTCATTTTGACCTCCAACAACACTAAAAAACTCACCTCACGCAAAAACTAAGTCCTTATAACTAGTTTTGCCTAAATCGACCTTTTAAACGGGTTTTTTTACCTTGAAGTTACTCTAGCAAACTTATTTTGATCCAAAATGAGTATTTGAACAAATAATATATTATAATAAGTCATAGAGACTCATTTGGAGCTCCAACAAGCTCACTTCGTGCAAAAACTAAGTCTATGTAACTAGTTTTCCTACATCGAGCCTTTAGATTTATTTTTGGGCTCCGAAGTGAATCTAGCAAAGTTGTTTAGGTCCCAAATGTGTAATTTAATATAATATATTATAATAAGTCTTAGCGACTCATTTTGAGCTCCAACAACACTTAAACACTCACCTCGCGCAAAAACTAAGTCCTTATAACTAGTTTGCCTAAATCGAGCCCTAAATTGGGTATTTTGGCTCCGAAGTGACTCTAGCAAAGTTGTTGTGATCCCAAATCAGTATTTGAACATATAATACATTAATATAATTCTTAGGGACTCATTTTGAGCTCCAACAACACTTAGAAGCTCACCTGGCGCAAAAACTAAGTCCTTATAACAAGTTTGCCTAAATCGATCCCTAAATTGGGTATTTTGGCTCCGAAGTGACTCTAGCAAAGTTGTTGTGATCCCAAATCAGTATTTGAACATATAATACATTAATATAATTCGTAGGGACTCATTTTGACCTCCAACAACAATAAAAAACTCACCTCGCGCAAAAACTAAGTCCTTATAGCTAGTTTGCCTATATCGAGCTCTAAATTGTGTATTTTGGCTCCGAAGTGACTCTAGCAAAGTTGTTGTGATCCCAAATCAGTATTTGAACATATAATACATTAATATAAGTCGTAGGGACTCATTTTGACCTCCAACAACACTAAAAAACTCACCTCGCGCAAAAACTAAGTCCTTATAACTAGTTTTGCCTAAATCGACCTTTAAAACGGGTTTTTTTACTCCGAAGTTACTCTAACAAACTTATTTTGATCCAAAATGAGTATTTGAACAAATAATATATTATAATAAGTCGTAGAGACTCATTTGGAGATCCAACATGCTCACTTCGCGCAAAACCGAAGTCTATGTAACTAGTTTTCCTACATCGAGCCTTTAGATTTGTTTTTGGGCTCCGAATTGAATCTAGCGAAGTTGTTTGGGTCCCAAATGTGTAATTTCATATAATATATTATAATAAGTCTTAGCGACTCAGTTTGAGCTCCAACAACACTTAAACACTCACCTCGCGCAAAAACTAAGTCCTTATTAATTAGTTTGCCTAAATCGAGCCCAAAATTGGGTATTTTGGCTCCGAAGTGACTCTAACAAAGTTGTTGTGATCCTAAATAAGTATTTGAACATATAATACATTAATATAATTCGTAGGGACTCGTTTTGACCTCCAACAACACTAAAACACTCACCTCGCGCAAAAACTAAGTCCTTATAACTAGTTTTGCCTAAATCGACCTTTTAAACGGGTTTTTTTGGCTCCGAAGTTACTCTAGCAAACTTATTTTGATCCAAAATGAGTATTTGAACAAATAATATATTATAATAAGTCGTAGAGACTCATTTGGAGCTCCAACAAACCTTATAAGGTCACTTCGCGCAAAAACTAAGTCTATGTAACTAGTTTTCCTAAATCGAGCCTTTAGATTTGTTTTTGGGCTCCGAAGTGAATCTAGCGAAGTTGTTTGGGCCCCAAATGTGTAATTTAATATAATATATTATAATAATTCTTAGCGACTCATTTTGAGCTCCAACAACACTTAAACACTCACCTCGCGCAAAAACTAAGTCCTTATAACTAGTTTGCCTAAATCGAGCCCTAAATTGGGTATTTTGGCTCCGAAGTGACTCTAGCAAAATTGTTGTGATCCCAAATCAGTATTTGAACATATAATACATTAATATAATTCGAAGGGACTCATTTTGAGCTCCAACAACACTTAGAAGCTCACCTCGCGCAAAAACTAAGTCCTTATAACAAGTTTGCCTAAATCGATCCCTAAATTGGGTATTTTGGCTCCGAAGTGACTCTAGCAAAGTTGTTGTGATCCCAAATCAGTATTTGAACATATAATACATTAATATAATTCGTAGGGACTCATTTTGACCTCCAACAACACTAAAAAACTCACCTCGCGCAAAAACTAAGTCCTTATAACTAGTTTTGCCTAAATCGACCTTTAAAACGGGTTTTTTTACTCCGAAGTTACTCTAGCAAACTTATTTTGATCCAAAATGAGTATTTGAACAAATAATATATTATAATAAGTCGTAGAGACTCATTTGGAGCTCCAACAAGCTCACTTCGCGCAAAAACTAAGTTTATGTAACTAGTTTTCCTACATCGAGGCTTTAGATTTGTTTTTGGGCTCCGAAGTGAATCTAGCGAAGTTGTTTAGGTCCCAAATGTGTAATTTAATATAATATATTATAATAAGTCTTAGGGACTCATTTTGAGCTCCAACAACGCTTAAAAACTCACCCCGCGCAAAAACTAAGTCTTTATAGCTAGTTTGCCTATATCGAGCTCTAAATTGTGTATTTTGGCTCCGAAGTGACTCTAGCAAAGTTGTTCTGATCCCAAATCAGTATTTCAACATATAATACATTAATATAATTCGTAGGGACTCATTTTGACCTCCAACAACACTAAAAAACTCACCTCGCGCAAAAACTAAGTCCTTATAACTAGTTTTGCCTAAATCGACTTTTTAAACTGGTTTTTTGGCTCCGAAGTTACTCTAGCAAATTTATTTTGATCCAAAATTAGTATTTGAACAAATAATATATTATAATAAGTCGTAGAGACTCATTTGGAGATCCAACAAGCTCACTTCGCGCAAAACCGAAGTCTATGTAACTAGTTTTCCTACATCGAGCCTTTAGATTTGTTTTTGGGCTCCGAATTGAATCTAGCGAAGTTGTTTGGGTCCCAAATGTGTAATTTCATATAATATATTATAATAAGTCTTAGCGACTCAGTTTGAGCTCCAACAACACTTAAACACTCACCTCGCGCAAAAACTAAGTCCTTATTAATTAGTTTGCCTAAATCGAGCCCAAAATTGGGTATTTTGGCTCCGAAGTGACTCTAACAAAGTTGTTGTGATCCTAAATAAGTATTTGAACATATAATACATTAATATAATTCGTAGGGACTCGTTTTGACCTCCAACAACACTAAAACACTCACCTCGCGCAAAAACTAAGTCCTTATAACTAGTTTTGCCTAAATCGACCTTTTAAACGGGTTTTTTTGGCTCCGAAGTTACTCTAGCAAACTTATTTTGATCCAAAATGAGTATTTGAACAAATAATATATTATAATAAGTCGTAGAGACTCATTTGGAGCTCCAACAAACCTTATAAGGTCACTTCGCGCAAAAACTAAGTCTATGTAACTAGTTTTCCTAAATCGAGCCTTTAGATTTGTTTTTGGGCTCCGAAGTGAATCTAGCGAAGTTGTTTGGGCCCCAAATGTGTAATTTAATATAATATATTATAATAATTCTTAGCGACTCATTTTGAGCTCCAACAACACTTAAACACTCACCTCGCGCAAAAACTAAGTCCTTATAACTAGTTTGCCTAAATCGAGCCCTAAATTGGGTATTTTGGCTCCGAAGTGACTCTAGCAAAATTGTTGTGATCCCAAATCAGTATTTGAACATATAATACATTAATATAATTCGAAGGGACTCATTTTGAGCTCCAACAACACTTAGAAGCTCACCTCGCGCAAAAACTAAGTCCTTATAACAAGTTTGCCTAAATCGATCCCTAAATTGGGTATTTTGGCTCCGAAGTGACTCTAGCAAAGTTGTTGTGATCCCAAATCAGTATTTGAACATATAATACATTAATATAATTCGTAGGGACTCATTTTGACCTCCAACAACACTAAAAAACTCACCTCGCGCAAAAACTAAGTCCTTATAACTAGTTTTGCCTAAATCGACCTTTAAAACGGGTTTTTTTACTCCGAAGTTACTCTAGCAAACTTATTTTGATCCAAAATGAGTATTTGAACAAATAATATATTATAATAAGTCGTAGAGACTCATTTGGAGCTCCAACAAGCTCACTTCGCGCAAAAACTAAGTTTATGTAACTAGTTTTCCTACATCGAGGCTTTAGATTTGTTTTTGGGCTCCGAAGTGAATCTAGCGAAGTTGTTTAGGTCCCAAATGTGTAATTTAATATAATATATTATAATAAGTCTTAGGGACTCATTTTGAGCTCCAACAACGCTTAAAAACTCACCCCGCGCAAAAACTAAGTCTTTATAGCTAGTTTGCCTATATCGAGCTCTAAATTGTGTATTTTGGCTCCGAAGTGACTCTAGCAAAGTTGTTCTGATCCCAAATCAGTATTTCAACATATAATACATTAATATAATTCGTAGGGACTCATTTTGACCTCCAACAACACTAAAAAACTCACCTCGCGCAAAAACTAAGTCCTTATAACTAGTTTTGCCTAAATCGACTTTTTAAACTGGTTTTTTGGCTCCGAAGTTACTCTAGCAAATTTATTTTGATCCAAAATTAGTATTTGAACAAATAATATATTATAATAAGTCGTAGAGACTCATTTGGAGATCCAACAAGCTCACTTCGCGCAAAACCGAAGTCTATGTAACTAGTTTTCCTACATCGAGCCTTTAGATTTGTTTTTGGGCTCCGAATTGAATCTAGCGAAGTTGTTTGGGTCCCAAATGTGTAATTTCATATAATATATTATAATAAGTCTTAGCGACTCAGTTTGAGCTCCAACAACACTTAAACACTCACCTCGCGCAAAAACTAAGTCCTTATTAATTAGTTTGCCTAAATCGAGCCCAAAATTGGGTATTTTGGCTCCGAAGTGACTCTAACAAAGTTGTTGTGATCCTAAATAAGTATTTGAACATATAATACATTAATATAATTCGTAGGGACTCGTTTTGACCTCCAACAACACTAAAACACTCACCTCGCGCAAAAACTAAGTCCTTATAACTAGTTTTGCCTAAATCGACCTTTTAAACGGGTTTTTTTGGCTCCGAAGTTACTCTAGCAAACTTATTTTGATCCAAAATGAGTATTTGAACAAATAATATATTATAATAAGTCGTAGAGACTCATTTGGAGCTCCAACAAACCTTATAAGGTCACTTCGCGCAAAAACTAAGTCTATGTAACTAGTTTTCCTAAATCGAGCCTTTAGATTTGTTTTTGGGCTCTGAAGTGAATCTAGCGAAGTTGTTTGGGCCCCAAATGTGTAATTTAATATAATATATTATAATAATTCTTAGCGACTCATTTTGAGCTCCAACAACACTTAAACACTCACCTCGCGCAAAAACTAAGTCCTTATAACTAGTTTGCCTAAATCGAGCCCTAAATTGGGTATTTTGGCTCCGAAGTGACTCTAGCAAAATTGTTGTGATCCCAAATCAGTATTTGAACATATAATACATTAATATAATTCGAAGGGACTCATTTTGAGCTCCAACAACACTTAGAAGCTCACCTCGCGCAAAAACTAAGTCCTTATAACAAGTTTGCCTAAATCGATCCCTAAATTGGGTATTTTGGCTCCGAAGTGACTCTAGCAAAGTTGTTGTGATCCCAAATCAGTATTTGAACATATAATACATTAATATAATTCGTAGGGACTCATTTTGACCTCCAACAACACTAAAAAACTCACCTCGCGCAAAAACTAAGTCCTTATAACTAGTTTTGCCTAAATCGACCTTTAAAACGGGTTTTTTTACTCCGAAGTTACTCTAGCAAACTTATTTTGATCCAAAATGAGTATTTGAACAAATAATATATTATAATAAGTCGTAGAGACTCATTTGGAGCTCCAACAAGCTCACTTCGCGCAAAAACTAAGTTTATGTAACTAGTTTTCCTACATCGAGGCTTTAGATTTGTTTTTGGGCTCCGAAGTGAATCTAGCGAAGTTGTTTAGGTCCCAAATGTGTAATTTAATATAATATATTATAATAAGTCTTAGGGACTCATTTTGAGCTCCAACAACGCTTAAAAACTCACCCCGCGCAAAAACTAAGTCTTTATAGCTAGTTTGCCTATATCGAGCTCTAAATTGTGTATTTTGGCTCCGAAGTGACTCTAGCAAAGTTGTTCTGATCCCAAATCAGTATTTCAACATATAATACATTAATATAATTCGTAGGGACTCATTTTGACCTCCAACAACACTAAAAAACTCACCTCGCGCAAAAACTAAGTCCTTATAACTAGTTTTGCCTAAATCGACTTTTTAAACTGGTTTTTTGGCTCCGAAGTTACTCTAGCAAATTTATTTTGATCCAAAATTAGTATTTGAACAAATAATATATTATAATAAGTCGTAGAGACTCATTTGGAGATCCAACAAGCTCACTTCGCGCAAAACCGAAGTCTATGTAACTAGTTTTCCTACATCGAGCCTTTAGATTTGTTTTTGGGCTCCGAATTGAATCTAGCGAAGTTGTTTGGGTCCCAAATGTGTAATTTCATATAATATATTATAATAAGTCTTAGCGACTCAGTTTGAGCTCCAACAACACTTAAACACTCACCTCGCGCAAAAACTAAGTCCTTATTAATTAGTTTGCCTAAATCGAGCCCAAAATTGGGTATTTTGGCTCCGAAGTGACTCTAACAAAGTTGTTGTGATCCTAAATAAGTATTTGAACATATAATACATTAATATAATTCGTAGGGACTCATTTTGACCTCCAACAACACTAAAACACTCACCTCGCGCAAAAACTAAGTCCTTATAACTAGTTTTGCCTAAATCGACCTTTTAAACGGGTTTTTTTGGCTCCGAAGTTACTCTAGCAAACTTATTTTGATCCAAAATGAGTATTTGAACAAATAATATATTATAATAAGTCGTAGAGACTCATTTGGAGCTCCAACAAACCTTATAAGGTCACTTCGCGCAAAAACTAAGTCTATGTAACTAGTTTTCCTAAATCGAGCCTTTAGATTTGTTTTTGGGCTCCGAAGTGAATCTAGCGAAGTTGTTTGGGCCCCAAATGTGTAATTTAATATAATATATTATAATAATTCTTAGCGACTCATTTTGAGCTCCAACAACACTTAAACACTCACCTCGCGCAAAAACTAAGTCCTTATAACTAGTTTGCCTAAATCGAGCCCTAAATTGGGTATTTTGGCTCCGAAGTGACTCTAGCAAAGTTGTTGTGATCCCAAATCAGTATTTGAACATATAATACATTAATATAATTCGAAGGGACTCATTTTGAGCTCCAACAACACTTAGAAGCTCACCTCGCGCAAAAACTAAGTCCTTATAACAAGTTTGCCTAAATCGATCCCTAAATTGGGTATTTTGGCTCCGAAGTGACTCTAGCAAAGTTGTTGTGATCCCAAATCAGTATTTGAACATATAATACATTAATATAATTCGTAGGGACTCATTTTGACCTCCAACAACACTAAAAAACTCACCTCGCGCAAAAACTAAGTCCTTGTAACTAGTTTTGCCTAAATCGACCTTTAAAATGGGTTTTTTTACTCCGAAGTTACTCTAGCAAACTTATTTTGATCCAAAATGAGTATTTGAACAAATAATATATTATAATAAGTCGTAGAGACTCATTTGGAGCTCCAACAAGCTCACTTCGCGCAAAAACTAAGTCTATGTAACTAGTTTTCCTACATCGAGCCTTTAGATTTGTTTTTGGGCTCCGAAGTGAATCTAGCGAAGTTGTTTAGGTCCCAAATGTGTAATTTAATATAATATATTATAATCAGTCTTAGGGACTCATTTTGAGCTCCAACAACGCTTAAAAACTCACCCCGCGCAAAAACTAAGTCTTTATAGCTAGTTTGCCTATATCGAGCTCTAAATTGTGTATTTTGGCTCCGAAGTGACTCTAGCAAAGTTGTTGTGATCCCAAATCAGTATTTGAACATATAATACATTAATATAATTCGTAGGGACTCATTTTGACCTCCAACAACACTAAAAAACTCACCTCGCGCAAAAACTAAGTCCTTATAACTAGTTTTGCCTAAATCGACTTTTTAAACGGGTTTTTTGGCTCCGAAGTTACACTAGCAAATTTATTTTGATCCAAATTGAGTATTTGAACAAATAATATATTATAATAAGTCGTAGAGACTCATTTGGAGGTCCAACAAGCTCACTTCGCGCAAAACCGAAGTCTATGTAACTAGTTTTCCTACATCGAGCCTTTAGATTTGTTTTTGGGCTCCGAATTGAATCTAGCGAAGTTGTTTGGGTCCCAAATGTGTAATTTCATATAATATATTATAATAAGTCTTAGCGACTCAGTTTGAGCTCCAACAACACTTAAACACTCACCTCGCGCAAAAACTAAGTCCTTATTAATTAGTTTGCCTAAATCGAGCCCAAAATTGGGTATTTTGGCTCCGAAGTGACTCTAACAAAGTTGTTGTGATCCTAAATAAGTATTTGAACATATAATACATTAATATAATTCGTAGGGACTCATTTTGACCTCCAACAACACTAAAAAACTCACCTCGCGCAAAAAACTAAGTCCTTATAACTAGTTTTGCCTAAATCGACCTTTTAAACGGGTTTTTTTGGCTCCGAAGTTACTCTAGTAAACTTATTTTGATCCAAAATGAGTATTTGAACAAATAATATATTATAATAAGTCGTAGAGACTCATTTGGAGCTCCAACAAACCTTATAAGGTCACTTCGCGCAAAAACTAAGTCTATGTAACTAGTTTTCCTAAATCGAGCCTTTAGATTTGTTTTTGGGCTCCGAAGTGAATCTAGCGAAGTTGTTTGGGCCCCAAATGTGTAATTTAATATAATATATTATAATAATTCTTAGCGACTCATTTTGAGCTCCAACAACACTTAAACACTCACCTCGCGCAAAAACTAAGTCCTTATAACTAGTTTGCCTAAATCGAGCCCTAAATTGGGTATTTTGGCTCCGAAGTGACTCTAGCAAAGTTGTTGTGATCCCAAATCAGTATTTGAACATATAATACATTAATATAATTCGAAGGGACTCATTTTGAGCTCCAACAACACTTAGAAGCTCACCTCGCGCAAAAACTAAGTCCTTATAACAAGTTTGCCTAAATCGATCCCTAAATTGGGTATTTTGGCTCCGAAGTGACTCTAGCAAAGTTGTTGTGATCCAAAATCAGTATTTGAACATATAATACATTAATATAATTCGTAGGGACTCATTTTGACCTCCAACAACACTAAAAAACTCACCTCGCTCAAAAACTAAGTCCTTATAACTAGTTTTGCCTAAATCGACCTTTAAAACGGGTTTTTTTACTCCGAAGTTACTCTAGCAAACTTATTTTGATCCAAAATGAGTATTTGAACAAATAATATATTATAATAAGTCGTAGAGACTCATTTGGAGCTCCAACAAGCTCACTTCGCGCAAAAACTAAGTCTATGTAACTAGTTTTCCTACATCGAGCCTTTAGATTTGTTTTTGGGCTCCGAAGTGAATCTAGCGAAGTTGTTTAGGTCCCAAATGTGTAATTTAACATAATATATTATAATAAGTCTTAGGGACTCATTTTGAGCTCCAACAACGCTTAAAAACTCACCCCGCGCAAAAACGAAGTCTTTATAGCTAGTTTGCCTATATCGAGCTCTAAATTGTGTATTTTGGCTCCGAAGTGACTCTAGCAAAGTTGTTGTGATCCCAAATCAGTATTTGAACATATAATACATTAATATAATTCGTAGGGACTCATTTTGACCTCCAACAACACTAAAAAACTCACCTCGCGCAAAAACTAAGTCCTTATAACTAGTTTTGCCTAAATCGACTTTTTAAACGGGTTTTTTGGCTCCGAAGTTACACTAGCAAATTTATTTTGATCCAAATTGAGTATTTGAACAAATAATATATTATAATAAGTCGTAGAGACTCATTTGGAGGTCCAACAAGCTCACTTCGCGCAAAACCGAAGTCTATGTAACTAGTTTTCCTACATCGAGCCTTTAGATTTGTTTTTGGGCTCCGAATTGAATCTAGCGAAGTTGTTTGGGTCCCAAATGTGTAATTTCATATAATATATTATAATAAGTCTTAGCGACTCAGTTTGAGCTCCAACAACACTTAAACACTCACCTCGCGCAAAAACTAAGTCCTTATTAATTAGTTTGCCTAAATCGAGCCCAAAATTGGGTATTTTGGCTCCGAAGTGACTCTAACAAAGTTGTTGTGATCCTAAATAAGTATTTGAACATATAATACATTAATATAATTCGTAGGGACTCATTTTGACCTCCAACAACACTAAAAAACTCACCTCGCGCAAAAACTAAGTCCTTATAACTAGTTTTGCCTAAATCGACCTTTTAAACGGGTTTTTTTGGCTCCGAAGTTACTCTAGTAAACTTATTTTGATCCAAAATGAGTATTTGAACAAATAATATATTATAATAAGTCGTAGAGACTCATTTGGAGCTCCAACAAACCTTATAAGGTCACTTCGCGCAAAAACTAAGTCTATGTAACTAGTTTTCCTAAATCGAGCCTTTAGATTTGTTTTTGGGCTCCGAAGTGAATCTAGCGAAGTTGTTTGGGCCCCAAATGTGTAATTTAATATAATATATTATAATAATTCTTAGCGACTCATTTTGAGCTCCAACAACACTTAAACACTCACCTCGCGCAAAAACTAAGTCCTTATAACTAGTTTGCCTAAATCGAGCCCTAAATTGGGTATTTTGGCTCCGAAGTGACTCTAGCAAAGTTGTTGTGATCCCAAATCAGTATTTGAACATATAATACATTAATATAATTCGAAGGGACTCATTTTGAGCTCCAACAACACTTAGAAGCTCACCTCGCGCAAAAACTAAGTCCTTATAACAAGTTTGCCTAAATCGATCCCTAAATTGGGTATTTTGGCTCCGAAGTGACTCTAGCAAAGTTGTTGTGATCCAAAATCAGTATTTGAACATATAATACATTAATATAATTCGTAGGGACTCATTTTGACCTCCAACAACACTAAAAAACTCACCTCGCGCAAAAACTAAGTCCTTATAACTAGTTTTGCCTAAATCGAGCTTTAAAACGGGTTTTTTTACTCCGAAGTTACTCTAGCAAACTTATTTTGATCCAAAATGAGTATTTGAACAAATAATATATTATAATAAGTCGTAGAGACTCATTTGGAGCTCCAACAAGCTCACTTCGCGCAAAAACTAAGTCTATGTAACTAGTTTTCCTACATCGAGCCTTTAGATTTGTTTTTGGGCTCCGAAGTGAATCTAGCGAAGTTGTTTAGGTCCCAAATGTGTAATTTAACATAATATATTATAATAAGTCTTAGGGACTCATTTTGAGCTCCAACAACGCTTAAAAACTCACCCCGCGCAAAAACGAAGTCTTTATAGCTAGTTTGCCTATATCGAGCTCTAAATTGTGTATTTTGGCTCCGAAGTGACTCTAGCAAAGTTGTTGTGATCCCAAATCAGTATTTGAACATATAATACATTAATATAATTCGTAGGGACTCATTTTGACCTCCAACAACACTAAAAAACTCACCTCGCGCAAAAACTAAGTCCTTATAACTAGTTTTGCCTAAATCGACTTTTTAACGGGTTTTTTGGCTCGAAGTTACACTAGCAAATTTATTTTGATCCAAATTGAGTATTTGAACAAATAATATATTATAATAAGTCGTAGAGACTCATTTGGAGGTCCAACAAGCTCACTTCGCGCAAAACCGAAGTCTATGTAACTAGTTTTCCTACATCGAGCCTTTAGATTTGTTTTTGGCTCCGAATTGAATCTAGCGAAGTTGTTTGGGTCCCAAATGTGTAATTTCATATAATATATTATAATAAGTCTTAGCGACTCAGTTTGAGCTCCAACAACACTTAAACACTCACCTCGCGCAAAAACTAAGTCCTTATTAATTAGTTTGCCTAAATCGAGCCCAAAATTGGGTATTTTGGCTCCGAAGTGACTCTAACAAAGTTGTTGTGATCCTAAATAAGTATTTGAACATATAATACATTAATATAATTCGTAGGGACTCATTTTGACCTCCAACAACACTAAAAAACTCACCTCGCGCAAAAACTAAGTCCTTATAACTAGTTTTGCCTAAATCGACCTTTTAAACGGGTTTTTTTTGGCTCCGAAGTTACTCTAGCAAACTTATTTTGATCCAAAATGAGTATTTGAACAAATAATATATTATAATAAGTCGTAGAGACTCATTTGGAGCTCCAACAAACCTTATAAGGTCACTTCGCGCAAAAACTAAGTCTATGTAACTAGTTTTCCTAAATCGAGCCTTTAGATTTGTTTTTGGGCTCCGAAGTGAATCTAGCGAAGTTGTTTGGGCCCCAAATGTGTAATTTAATATAATATATTATAATAATTCTTAGCGACTCATTTTGAGCTCCAACAACACTTAAACACTCACCTCGCGCAAAAACTAAGTCCTTATAACTAGTTTGCCTAAATCGAGCCCTAAATTGGGTATTTTGGCTCCGAAGTGACTCTAGCAAAGTTGTTGTGATCCCAAATCAGTATTTGAACATATAATACATTAATATAATTCGAAGGGACTCATTTTGAGCTCCAACAACACTTAGAAGCTCACCTCGCGCAAAAACTAAGTCCTTATAACAAGTTTGCCTAAATCGATCCCTAAATTGGGTATTTTGGCTCCGAAGTGACTCTAGCAAAGTTGTTGTGATCCAAAATCAGTATTTGAACATATAATACATTAATATAATTCGTAGGGACTCATTTTGACCTCCAACAACACTAAAAAACTCACCTCGCGCAAAAACTAAGTCCTTATAACTAGTTTTGCCTAAATCGACCTTTAAAACGGGTTTTTTTTACTCCGAAGTTACTCTAGCAAACTTATTTTGATCCAAAATGAGTATTTGAACAAATAATATATTATAATAAGTCGTAGAGACTCATTTGGAGCTCCAACAAGCTCACTTCGCGCAAAAACTAAGTCTATGTAACTAGTTTTCCTACATCGAGCCTTTAGATTTGTTTTTGGGCTCCGAAGTGAATCTAGCGAAGTTGTTTAGGTCCCAAATGTGTAATTTAACATAATATATTATAATAAGTCTTAGGGACTCATTTTGAGCTCCAACAACGCTTAAAAACTCACCCCGCGCAAAAAACTAAGTCTTTATAGCTAGTTTGCCTATATCGAGCTCTAAATTGTGTATTTTGGCTCCGAAGTGACTCTAGCAAAGTTGTTGTGATCCCAAATCAGTATTTGAACATATAATACATTAATATAATTCGTAGGGACTCATTTTGACCTCCAACAACACTAAAAAACTCACCTCGCGCAAAAACTAAGTCCTTATAACTAGTTTTGCCTAAATCGACTTTTAAACGGGTTTTTTGGCTCCGAAGTTACACTAGCAAATTTATTTTGATCCAAATGAGTATTTGAACAAATAATATATTATAATAAGTCGTAGAGACTCATTTGGAGGTCCAACAAGCTCACTTCGCGTAAAACCGAAGTCTATGTAACTAGTTTTCCTACATCGAGCCTTTAGATTTGTTTTTGGGCTCCGAATTGAATCTAGCGAAGTTGTTTGGGTCCCAAATGTGTAATTTCATATAATATATTATAATAAGTCTTAGCGACTCAGTTTGAGCTCCAACAACACTTAAACACTCACCTCGCGCAAAAACTAAGTCCTTATTAATTAGTTTGCCTAAATCGAGCCCAAAATTGGGTATTTTGGCTCCGAAGTGACTCTAACAAAGTTGTTGTGATCCTAAATAAGTATTTGAACATATAATACATTAATATAATTCGTAGGGAATCATTTTGACCTCCAACAACACTAAAAAACTCACCTCGCGCAAAAACTAAGTCCTTATAACTAGTTTTGCCTAAATCGACCTTTTAAACGGGTTTGGCTCCGAAGTTACTCTAGCAAACTTATTTTGATCCAAAATGAGTATTTGAACAAATAATATATTATAATAAGTCGTAGAGACTCATTTGGAGCTCCAACAAACCTTATAAGGTCACTTCGCGCAAAAGCTAAGTCTATGTAACTAGTTTTCCTAAATCGAGCCTTTAGATTTGTTTTTGGGCTCCGAAGTGAATCTAGCGAAGTTGTTTGGGCCCCAAATGTGTAATTTAATATAATATATTATAATAATTCTTAGCGACTCATTTTGAGCTCCAACAACACTTAAACACTCACCTCGCGCAAAAACTAAGTCCTTATAACTAGTTTGCCTAAATCGAGCCCTAAATTGGGTATTTGGCTCCGAAGTGACTCTAGCAAAGTTGTTGTGATCCCAAATCAGTATTTGAACATATAATACATTAATATAATTCGAAGGGACTCATTTTGAGCTCCAACAACACTTAGAAGCTCACCTCGCGCAAAAACTAAGTCCTTATAACAAGTTTGCCTAAATCGATCCCTAAATTGGGTATTTTGGCTCCGAAGTGACTCTAGCAAAGTTGTTGTGATCCCAAATCAGTATTTGAACATATAATACATTAATATAATTCGTAGGGACTCATTTTGACCTCCAACAACACTAAAAAACTCACCTCGCGCAAAAAACTAAGTCCTTATAACTAGTTTTGCCTAAATCGACCTTTTAAAACGGGTTTTTTTACTCCGAAGTTACTCTAGCAAACTTATTTTGATCCAAAATGAGTATTTGAACAAATAATATATTATAATAAGTCGTAGAGACTCATTTGGAGCTCCAACAAGCTCACTTCGCGCAAAAACTAAGTCTATGTAACTAATTTTCCTACATCGAGCCTTTAGATTTGTTTTTGGGCTCCGAAGTGAATCTAGCGAAGTTGTTTAGGTCCCAAATGTGTAATTTAACATAATATATTATAATAAGTCTTAGGGACTCATTTTGAGCTCCAACAACGCTTAAAAACTCACCCCGCGCAAAAACTAAGTCTTTATAGCTAGTTTGCCTATATCGAGCTCTAAATTGTGTATTTTGGCTCCGAAGTGACTCTAGCAAAGTTGTTGTGATCCCAAATCAGTATTTGAACATATAATACATTAATATAATTCGTAGGGACTCATTTTGACCTCCAACAACACTAAAAAACTCACCTCGCGCAAAAACTAAGTCCTTATAACTAGTTTTGCCTAAATCGACTTTTTAAACGGGTTTTTTTGGCTCCGAAGTTACACTAGCAAATTTATTTTGATCCAAATTGAGTATTTGAACAAATAATAATTATAATAAGTCGTAGAGACTCATTTGGAGGTCCAACAAGCTCACTTCGCGCAAAACCGAAGTCTATGTAACTAGTTTTCCTACATCGAGCCTTTAGATTTGTTTTTGGGCTCCGAATTGAATCTAGCGAAGTTGTTTGGGTCCCAAATGTGTAATTTCATATAATATATTATAATAAGTCTTAGCGACTCAGTTTGAGCTCCAACAACACTTAAACACTCACCTCGCGCAAAAAATAAGTCCTTATTAATTAGTTTGCCTAAATCGAGCCCAAAATTGGGTATTTTGGCTCCGAAGTGACTCTAACAAAGTTGTTGTGAACCTAAATAAGTATTTGAACATATAATACATTAATATAATTCGTAGGGACTCATTTTGACCTCCAACAACACTAAAAAACTCACCTCGCGCAAAACTAAGTCCTTATAACTAGTTTTGCCTAATCGACCTTTTAAACGGGTTTGGCTCCGAAGTTACTCTAGCAACTATTTTGATCCAAAATGAGTATTTGAACAAATAATATATTATAATAAGTCGTTAGAGACTCATTTGGAGCTCCAACAAACCTTATAAGGTCACTTCGCGCAAAAACTAAGTCTATGTAACTAGTTTTCCTAAATCGAGCCTTTAGATTTGTTTTTGGGCTCCGAAGTGAATCTAGTGAAGTTGTTTGGGCCCCAAATGTGTAATTTAATATAATATATTATAATAATTCTTAGCGACTCATTTTGAGCTCCAACAACACTTAAACACTCACCTCGCGCAAAAACTAAGTCCTTATAATTAGTTTGCCTAAATCGAGCCCTAAATTGGGTATTTTGGCTCCGAAGTGACTCTAGCAAAGTTGTTGTGATCCCAAATCAGTATTTGAACATATAATACATTAATATAAGTCGTAGGGACTCATTTTGAGCTCCAACAACACTTAGAAGCTCACCTCGCGCAAAAACTAAGTCCTTATAACAAGTTTGCCTAAATCGATGCCTAAATTGGGTATTTTGGCTCCGAAGTGACTCTAGCAAAGTTGTTGTGATCCCAAATCAGTATTTGAACATATAATACATTAATATAATTCTTAGAGACTCATTTTGACCTCCAACAAAACTAAAAAACTCACCTCGCGCAAAAACTAAGTCCTTATAACTAGTTTTGCCTAAATCGACCTTTTAAACGGGTTTTTTTAATCCGAAGTTACTCTAGCAAACTTATTTTGATCCAAAATGAGTATTTGAACAAATAATATATTATAATAAGTCGTAGAGACTCATTTGGAGCTCTAACAAGCTCACTTCGTGCAAAAACTAAGTCTATGTAACTAGTTTTCCTACATCGAGCCTTTAGATTTGTTTTTGGGCTCCGAAGTGAATCTAGCGAAGTTGTTTAGGTCCCAAATGTGTAATTTAATATAATATATTATAATAAGTCTTAGGGACTCATTTTGAGCTCTAACAACACTTAAAAACTCACCTCGCGCAAAAACTAAGTCCTTATAACTAGTTTGCCTAAATCGACCTTTTAAACGGGTTTTTTGGCTCCGAAGTTACTCTAGCAAACTTATTTTGATCCAAAATGAGTATTTGAACAAATAATATATTATAATAAGTCGGAGAGACTCATTTGGAGGTCCAACAAGCTCACTTCGCGCAAAACCTAAGTCTATGTAACTAGTTTTCCTACATTGAGCCTTTAGATTTGTTTTTGGGCTCCGAAGTGAATCTAGCAAAGTTGTTTGGGTCCCAAATGTGTAATTTCATATAATATATTATAATAAGTCTTAACGACTCATTTTGAGCTCCAACAACACTTAACACTCACCTCGCGCAAAAACTAAGTCCTTATAACTAGTTTGCCTAAATCGAGCCCTAAATTGGGTATTTTGGCTCCGAAGTGACTCTAGCAAAGTTGTTGTGATCCCAAATCAGTATTTGAACATATAATACATTACTATAATTCTTAGGGACTCATTTTGAGCTCCAACAACACTTAGAAGCTCACCTCGCGCAAAAACTAAGTCCTTATAACAAGTTTGCCTAAATCGATCCCTAAATTGGGTATTTTGGCTCCGAAGTGACTCTAGCAAAGTTGTTGTGATCCCAAATCAGTATTTGAACTATAATACATTAATATAATTCGTAGGGGACTCATTTTGAGCTCCAACAACACTAAAAAACTCACCTCGCGCAAAAACTAAGTCCTTATAACTAGTTTGCCTAATCGAGCCTAAATTGGGTATTTTGGCTCCGAAGTGACTCTAGCAAAGTTGTTGTGATCCCAAATCAGTATTTGAACATATAATACATTACTATAATTCTTAGGGACTCATTTTGAGCTCCAACAACACTTAGAAGCTCACCTCGCGCAAAAACTAAGTCCTTATAACAAGTTTGCCTAAATCGATGCCTAAATTGGGTATTTTGGCTCCGAAGTGACTCTAGCAAAGTTGTTGTGATCCCAAATCAGTATTTGAACATATAATACATTAATATAATTCTTAGAGACTCATTTTGACCTCCAACAAAACTAAAAAACTCACCTCGCGCAAAAACTAAGTCCTTATAACTAGTTTTGCCTAAATCGACCTTTTAAACGGGTTTTTTTAATCCGAAGTTACTCTAGCAAACTTATTTTGATCCAAAATGAGTATTTGAACAAATAATATATTATAATAAGTCGTAGAGACTCATTTGGAGCTCTAACAAGCTCACTTCGTGCAAAAACTAAGTCTATGTAACTAGTTTTCCTACATCGAGCCTTTAGATTTGTTTTTGGGCTCCGAAGTGAATCTAGCGAAGTTGTTTAGGTCCCAAATGTGTAATTTAATATAATATATTATAATAAGTCTTAGGGACTCATTTTGAGCTCTAACAACACTTAAAAACTCACCTCGCGCAAAAACTAAGTCCTTATAACTAGTTTGCCTAAATCGACCTTTTAAACGGGTTTTTTGGCTCCGAAGTTACTCTAGCAAACTTATTTTGATCCAAATGAGTATTTGAACAAATAATATATTATAATAAGTCGGAGAGACTCATTTGGAGGTCCAACAAGCTCACTTCGCGCAAAACCTAAGTCTATGTAACTAGTTTTCCTACATTGAGCCTTTAGATTTGTTTTTGGGCTCCGAAGTGAATCTAGCGAAGTTGTTTGGGTCCCAAATGTGTAATTTCATATAATATATTATAATAAGTCTTAACGACTCATTTTGAGCTCCAACAACACTTAAACACTCACCTCGCGCAAAAACTAAGTCCTTATAACTAGTTTGCCTAAATCGAGCCCTAAATTGGGTATTTTGGCTCCGAAGTGACTCTAGCAAAGTTGTTGTGATCCCAAATCAGTATTTGAACATATAATACATTACTATAATTCTTAGGGACTCATTTTGAGCTCCAACAACACTTAGAAGCTCACCTCGCGCAAAAACTAAGTCCTTATAACAAGTTTGCCTAAATCGATCCCTAAATGGGTATTTTGGCTCCGAAGTGACTCTAGCAAAGTTGTTGTGATCCCAAATCAGTATTTGAACATATAATACATTAATATAATTCTTAGAGACTCATTTTGACCTCCAACAAAACTAAAAAACTCACCTCGCGCAAAAACTAAGTCCTTATAACTAGTTTTGCCTAAATCGACCTTTTAAACGGGTTTTTTTAATCCGAAGTTACTCTAGCAAACTTATTTTGATCCAAAATGAGTATTTGAACAAATAATATATTATAATAAGTCGTAGAGACTCATTTGGAGCTCTAACAAGCTCACTTCGTGCAAAAACTAAGTCTATGTAACTAGTTTTCCTACATCGAGCCTTTAGATTTGTTTTTGGGCTCCGAAGTGAATCTAGCGAAGTTGTTTAGGTCCCAAATGTGTAATTTAATATAATATATTATAATAAGTCTTAGGGACTCATTTTGAGCTCTAACAACACTTAAAAACTCACCTCGCGCAAAAACTAAGTCCTTATAACTAGTTTGCCTAATCGACCTTTTAAACGGGTTTTTTGGCTCCGAAGTTACTAGCAAACTTATTTTGATCCAAATGAGTATTTGAACAAATAATATATTATAATAAGTCGGAGAGACTCATTTGGAGGTCCAACAAGCTCACTTCGCGCAAAACCTAAGTCTATGTAACTAGTTTTCCTACATTGAGCCTTTAGATTTGTTTTTGGGCTCCGAAGTGAATCTAGCGAAGTTGTTTGGGTCCCCAAATGTGTAATTTCATATAATATATTATAATAAGTCTTAACGACTCATTTTGAGCTCCAACAACACTTAAACACTCACCTCGCGCAAAAACTAAGTCCTTATAACTAGTTTGCCTAAATCGAGCCCTAAATTGGGTATTTTGGCTCCGAAGTGACTCTAGCAAAGTTGTTGTGATCCCAAATCAGTATTTGAACATATAATACATTACTATAATTCTTAGGGACTCATTTTGAGCTCCAACAACACTTAGAAGCTCACCTCGCGCAAAAACTAAGTCCTTATAACAAGTTTGCCTAAATCGATCCCTAAATTGGGTATTTTGGCTCCGAAGTGACTCTAGCAAAGTTGTTGTGATCCCAAATCAGTATTTGAACATATAATACATTAATATAATTCTTAGAGACTCATTTTGACCTCCAACAAAACTAAAAAACTCACCTCGCGCAAAAACTAAGTCCTTATAACTAGTTTTGCCTAAATCGACCTTTTAAACGGGTTTTTTTACTCCGAAGTTACTCTAGCAAACTTATTTTGATCCAAAATGAGTATTTGAACAAATAATATATTATAATAAGTCGTAGAGACTCATCTGGAGCTCTAACAAGCTCACTTCGTGCAAAAACTAAGTCTATGTAACTAGTTTTCCTACATCGAGCCTTTAGATTTGTTTTTGGGCTCCGAAGTGAATCTAGCGAAGTTGTTTAGGTCCCAAATGTGTAATTTAATATAATATATTATAATAAGTCTTAGGGACTCATTTGAGCTCCAACAACACTTAAAAACTCACCCCGCGCAAAAAACTAAGTCCTTATAGCTAGTTTGCCTAAATCGAGCGCTAAATTGTGTATTTTGGCTCTGAAGTGACTCTAGCAAAGTTGTTGTGATCCCAAATCAGTATTTGAACATATAATACATTATATAATTCATAGGGACTCATTTTGAGCTCCAACAACACTAAAAAACTCACCTCGCGCAAAAACTAAGTCCTTATAACTAGTTTGCCTAAATCGAGCCCTAAATTGGGTATTTTGGCTCCGAAGTGACTCTAGCAAAGTTGTTGTGATCCCAAATCAGTATTTGAACATATAATACATTACTATAATTATTAGGGACTCATTTTGAGCTCCAACAACACTTAGAAGCTCACTCGCGCAAAAACTAAGTCCTTATAACAAGTTTGCCTAAATCGATCCCTAAATTGGGTATTTTGGCTCCGAAGTGACTCTAGCAAAGTTGTTGTGATCCCAAATCAGTATTTGAACATATAATACATTAATATAATTCTTAGAGACTCATTTTGACCTCCAACAAAACTAAAAAACTCACCTCGCGCAAAAACTAAGTCCTTATAACTAGTTTTGCCTAAATCGACCTTTTAAACGGGTTTTTTTACTCCGAAGTTACTCTAGCAAACTTATTTTGATCCAAAATGAGTATTTGAACAAATAATATATTATAATAAGTCGTAGAGACTCATTTGGAGCTCTAACAAGCTCACTTCGTGCAAAAACTAAGTCTATGTAACTAGTTTTCCTACATCGAGCCTTTAGATTTGTTTTTGGGCTCCGAAGTGAATCTAGCGAAGTTGTTTAGGTCCCAAATGTGTAATTTAATATAATATATTATAATAAGTCTTAGGGACTCATTTTGAGCTCCAACAACACTTAAAAACTCACCTCGCGCAAAAACTAAGTCCTTATAACTAGTTTGCCTAAATCGACCTTTTAAACGGGTTTTTTGGCTCCGAAGTTACTCTAGCAAACTTATTTTGATCCAAAATGAGTATTTGAACAAATAATATATTATAATAAATCGGAGAGACTCATTTGGAGGTCCAACAAGCTCACTTCGCGCAAAACTAAGTCTATGTAACTAGTTTTCCTACATTGAGCCTTAGATTTGTTTTTGGGCTCCGAAGTGAATCTAGCGAGTTGTTTGGGTCCCAAATGTGTAATTTCATATAATATATTATAATAAGTCTTAACGACTCATTTTGAGCTCCAACAACACTTAAACACTCACCTCGCGCAAAAACTAAGTCTTATAACTAGTTTGCCTAAATCGAGCCCTAAATTGGGTATTTTGGCTCCGAAGTGACTCTAGCAAAGTTGTTGTGATCCCAAATCAGTATTTGAACATATAATACATTACTATAATTCTTAGGGACTCATTTTGAGCTCCAACAACACTTAGAAGCTCACCTCGCGCAAAAACTAAGTCCTTATAACAAGTTTGCCTAAATCGATCCCTAAATTGGGTATTTTGGCTCCGAAGTGACTCTAGCAAAGTTGTTGTGATCCCAAATCAGTATTTGAACATATAATACATTAATATAATTCTTAGAGACTCATTTTGACCTCCAACAAAACTAAAAAACTCACCTCGCGCAAAAACTAAGTCCTTATAACTAGTTTTGCCTAAATCGACCTTTTAAACGGGTTTTTTTACTCCGAAGTTACTCTAGCAAACTTATTTTGATCCAAAATGAGTATTTGAACAAATAATATATTATAATAAGTCGTAGAGACTCATTTGGAGCTCTAACAAGCTCACTTCGAGCAAAAACTAAGTCTATGTAACTAGTTTTCCTACATCGAGCCTTTAGATTTGTTTTTTGGGCTCCGAAGTGAATCTAAGCGAAGTTGTTTAGGGTCCCAAATGTGTAATTTAATATAATATATTAAATAAGTCTTAGGGACTCATTTTGAGCTCCGACAACACTTAAAAACTCACCCCGCGCAAAAACTAAGTCCTTATAGCTAGTTTGCCTAAATCGAGCACTAAATTGTGTATTTTGGCTCTGAAATGACTCTAGCAAAGTTGTTGTGATCCCAAATCAGTATTTGAACATATAATACATTAACATAAGTCGTAGGGACTCATTTTGAGCTCCAACAACACTTAGAAGCTCACCTCGCGCAAAAACTAAGTCCTTATAACAAGTTTGCTTAAATCGATCCCTAAATTGGGTATTTTGGCTCCGAAGTGACTCTAGCAAAGTTGTTGTGATCCCAAATCAGTATTTGAACATATAATACATTAATATAATTCGTAGGGACTCATTTTGACCTCCAACAACACTAAAAACTCACCTCGCGCAAAAACTAAGTCCTTATAACTAGTTTTGCCTAAATCGACTTTTTAAACAGGTTTTTTGGCTCCGAAGTTACTCTAGCAAATTTATTTTGATCCAAAATGAGTATTTGAACAAATAATATATTATAATAAGTCGTAGAGACTCATTTGGAGCTCCAACAAGCTCACTTCGCGCAAAACCTAAGTCTATGTAACTAGTTTTCCTACATTGAGCCTTTAGATTTGTTTTTGGGCTCCGAAGTGAATCTAGCGAAGTTGTTTAGGTCCCAAATGTGTAATTTAATATAATATATTATAATAAGTCTTAGGGACTCATTTTGAGCTCCAACAACACTTAAAAACTCACCTCGCGCAAAAACTAAGTCCTTATAACTAGTTTTGCCTAAATCGACCTTTTAAACGGGTTTTTTTGGCTCCGAAGTTACTCGAGCAAACTTATTTTGATCCAAAATGAGTATTTGAACAAATAATATATTATAATAAGTCGGAGAGACTCATTTGGAGGTCCAACAAGCTCACTTCGCGCAAAACCTAAGTCTATGTAGCTAGTTTTCCTACATGAGCCTTTAGATTTGTTTTTGGGCTCCGAAGTGAATCTAGCGAAGTTGTTTGGGTCCCAAATGTGTAATTTCATATAATATATTATAATAAGTCTTAACGACTCATTTTGAGCTCCAACAACACTTAAACACTCACCTCGCGCAAAAACTAAGTCCTTATAACTAGTTTGCCTAAATCGAGCCCTAAATTGGGTATTTTGGCTCCGAAGTGACTCTAGCAAAGTTGTTGTGATCCTAAATCAGTATTTGAACATATAATACATTAATATAATTCTTAGGGACTCATTTTGAGCTCCAACAACACTTAGAAGCTCACCTCGCGCAAAAACTAAGTCCTTATAACAAGTTTGCCTAAATCGATCCCTAAATTGGGTATTTTGGCTCCGAAGTGACTCTAGCAAAGTTGTTGTGATCCCAAATCAGTATTTGAACATATAATACATTAATATAATTCTTAGGACTCATTTTGACCTCCAACAAAACTAAAAAACTCACCTCGCGCAAAAACTAAGTCCTTATAACTAGTTTTGCCTAAATCGACCTTTTAAACGGGTTTTTTTACTCCGAAGTTACTCTAGCAAACTTATTTTGATCCAAAATGAGTATTTGAACAAATAATATATTATAATAAGTCGTAGAGACTCATTTGGAGCTCTAACAAGCTCACTTCGTGCAAAAACTAAGTCTATGTAACTAGTTTTCCTACATCGAGCCTTTAGATTTGTTTTTGGGCTCCAAAGTGAATCTAGCGAAGTTGTTTAGGTCCCAAATGTGTAATTTAATATAATATATTATAATAAGTCTTAGGGACTCATTTTGAGCTCCAACAACACTTAAAAACTCACCCCGCGCAAAAACTAAGTCCTTATAGCTAGTTTGCCTATATCGAGCTCTAAATTGTGTATTTTGGCTCCGAAGTGACTCTAGCAAAGTTGTTGTGATCCCAAATCAGTATTTGAACATATAATACATTAATATAAGTCGTAGGGACTCATTTTGAGCTCCAACAACACTTAGAAGCTCACCTCGCGCAAAAACTAAGTCCTTATAACAAGTTTGCCTAAATCGATCCCTAAATTGGGTATTTTGGCTCCGAAGTGACTCTAGCAAAGTTGTTGTGATCCTAAATCAGTATTTGAACATATAATACATTAATATAATTCGTAGGGACTCATTTTGACCTCCAACAACACTAAAAAACTCACCTCGCGCAAAAACTAAGTCCTTATAACTAGTTTTGCCTAAATCGACCTTTTAAACGGGTTTTTTTACTCCGAAGTTACTCTAGCAAATTTATTTTGATCCAAAATGAGTATTTGAACAAATAATATATTATAATAAGTCGTAGAGACTCATTTGGAGCTCCAACAAGCTCACTTCGCGCAAAAACTAAGTCTATGTAACTAGTTTTCCTACATCGAGCCTTTAGATTTGTTTTTGGGCTCCGAAGTGAATCTAGCGAAGTTGTTTAGGTCCCAAATGTTTAATTTAATATAATATATTATAATAAGTCTTAGGGACTCATTTTGAGCTCCAACAACACTTAAAAACTCACCTCGCGCAAAAACTAAGTCCTTATAACTAGTTTTGCCTAAATCGACATTTTAAACGGGTTTTTTTGGCTCCGAAGTTACTCTAGCAAACTTATTTTGATCCAAAATGAGTATTTGAACATATAATATATTATAATAAATCGTAGAGACTCATCTGGAGCTCTAACAAGCTCACTTCGTGCAAAAACTAAGTCTATGTAACTAGTTTTCCTACATCGAGCCTTTAGATTTGTTTTTGGGCTCCGAAGTGAATCTAGCGAAGTTGTTTAGGTCCCAAATGTGTAATTTAATATAATATATTATAATAAGTCTTAGGGACTCATTTTGAGCTCCAACAACACTTAAAAACTCACCCGCGCAAAAACTAAGTCCTTATAGCTAGTTTGCCTAAATCGAGCGCTAAATTGTGTATTTTGGCTCTGAAGTGACTCTAGCAAAGTTGTTGTGATCCCAAATCAGTATTTGAACATATAATACATTAATATAATTCGTAGGGACTCATTTTGAGCTCCAACAACACTAAAAAACTCACCTCGCGCAAAAACTAAGTCCTTATAACTAGTTTGCCTAAATCGAGCCCTAAATTGGGTATTTTGGCTCCGAAGTGACTCTAGCAAAGTTGTTGTGATCCCAAATCAGTATTTGAACATATAATACATTACTATAATTATTAGGGACTCATTTTGAGCTCCAACAACACTTAGAAGCTCACCTCGCGCAAAAACTAAGTCCTTATAACAAGTTTGCCTAAATCGATCCCTAAATTGGGTATTTTGGCTCCGAAGTGACTCTAGCAAAGTTGTTGTGATCCCAAATCAGTATTTGAACATATAATACATTAATATAATTCGTAGGGACTCATTTTGACCTCCAACAACACTAAAAAACTCACCTCGCGCAAAAACTAAGTCCTTATAACTAGTTTTGCCTAAATCGACTTTTTAAACAGGTTTTTTGGCTCCGAAGTTACTCTAGCAAATTTATTTTGATCCAAAATGAGTATTTGAACAAATAATATATTATAATAAGTCGTAGAGACTCATTTGGAGCTCCAACAAGCTCACTTCGCGCAAAACTAAGTCTATGTAACTAGTTTTCCTACATTGAGCCTTTAGATTTGTTTTTGGGCTCCGAAGTGAATCTAGCGAAGTTGTTTAGGTCCCAAATGTGTAATTTAATATAATATATTATAATAAGTCTTAGGGACTCATTTTGAGCTCCAACAACACTTAAAAACTCACCTCGCGCAAAAACTAAGTCCTTATAACTAGTTTTGCCTAAATCGACCTTTTAAACGGGTTTTTTGGCTCCGAAGTTACTCTAGCAAACTTATTTTGATCCAAAATGAGTATTTGAACAAATAATATATTATAATAAGTCGGAGAGACTCATTTGGAGGTCCAACAAGCTCACTTCGCGCAAAACCTAAGTCTATGTAACTAGTTTTCCTACATTGAGCCTTTAGATTTGTTTTTGGGCTCCGAAGTGAATCTAGCGAAGTTGTTTGGGTCCCAAATGTGTAATTTCATATAATATATTATAATAAGTCTTAACGACTCATTTTGAGCTCCAACAACACTTAAACACTCACCTCGCGCAAAAACTAAGTCCTTATAACTAGTTTGCCTAAATCGAGCCCTAAATTGGGTATTTTGGCTCCGAAGTGACTCTAGCAAAGTTGTTGTGATCCTAAATCAGTATTTGAACATATAATACATTAATATAATTCTTAGGGACTCATTTTGAGCTCCAACAACACTTAGAAGCTCACCTCGCGCAAAAACTAAGTCCTTATAACAAGTTTGCCTAAATCGATCCCTAAATTGGGTATTTTGGCTCCGAAGTGACTCTAGCAAAGTTGTTGTGATCCCAAATCAGTATTTGAACATATAATACATTAATATAATTCTTAGAGACTCATTTTGACCTCCAACAAACTAAAAAACTCACCTCGCGCAAAAACTAAGTCCTTATAACTAGTTTTGCCTAAATCGACCTTTTAAACGGGTTTTTTTTACTCCGAAGTTACTCTAGCAAACTTATTTTGATCCAAAATGAGTATTTGAACAAATAATGTATTATAATAAGTCGTAGAGACTCATTTGGAGCTCTAACAAGCTCACTTCGTGCAAAAACTAAGTCTATGTAACTAGTTTTCCTACATCGAGCCTTTAGATTTGTTTTTGGGCTCCAAGTGAATCTAGCGAAGTTGTTTAGGTCCCAAATGTGTAATTTAATATAATATATTATAATAAGTCTTAGGGACTCATTTTGAGCTCCAACAACACTTAAAAACTCACCTCGCGCAAAAACTAAGTCCTTATAACAAGTTTGCCTAAATCGATCCCTAAATTGGGTATTTTGGCTCCGAAGTGACTCTAGCAAAGTTGTTGTGATCCCAAATCAGTATTTGAACATATAATACATTAATATAATTCGTAGGGACTCATTTTGAGCTCCAACAACACTTAGAAGTTCACCTCGCGCAAAAACTAAGTCCTTATATAAGTTTGCCTAAATCGATCCCTAAATTGGGTATTTTGGCTCCGAAGTGACTCGAGCAAAGTTGTTGTGATCCCAAATCAGTATTTGAACCTATAATACATTAATATAATTCGTAGGGACTCATTTTGACCTCCAACAACACTAAAAAACTCACCTCGCGCAAAAACTAAGTCCTTATAACTAGTTTTGCCAAAATCGACCTTTTAAACGGGTTTTTTGGCTCCGAAGTTACTCTAGCAAACTTATTTTGATCCAAAATGAGTATTTGAACAAATAATATATTATAATAAGTCGTAGAGACTCATTTGGAGCTCCAACAAGCTCACTTCGCGCAAAAACTAAGTCTATGTAACTAGTTTTCCTACATCGAGCCTTTAGATTAGTTTTTGGGCTCCGAAATGAATCTAGCGAAGTTGTTTAGGTCCCAAATGTGTAATTTAATATAATATATTATAATAAGTCTTAGGGACTCATTTTGAGCTCCAACAACACTTAAAAACTCACCTTGCGCAAAAACTAAGTCCTTATAATTAGTTTGCCTAAATCGAGCTCTAAATTGTGTATTTTGGCTCCGAAGTGACTCTAGCAAAGTTGTTGTGATCCCAAATCAGTATTTGAACATATAATACATTAATATAAGTCGTAGGGACTCATTTTGAGCTCCAACAACACCTAGAAGCTCACCTCGCGCAAAAACTAAGTCCTTATAACTAGTTTGCCTAAATCGAGCTCTAAATTGTGTATTTTGGCTCCGAAGTGACTCTAGCAAAGTTGTTGTGATCCCAAATCAATATTTGAACTTATAATACATTAATATAAGTCGTAGGGACTCATTTTGAGCTCCAACAACACTTAGAAGCTCACCTCGCGCAAAAACTAAGTCCTTATAACAAGTTTGCCTAAATCGATCCCTAAATTGGGTATTTTGGCTCCGAAGTGACTCTAGCAAAGTTGTTGTGATCCCAAATCAGTATTTGAACATATAATACATTAATATAATTCGTAGGGACTCATTTTGACCTCCAACAACACTAAAAAACTCACCTCGCGCAAAAACTAAGTCCTTATAACTAGTTTTTCCTAAATCGACTTTTAAACGGGTTTTTTTGCTCCGAAGTTACTCTAGCAAATTTATTCTGATCCAAAATGAGTATTTGAACAAATAATATATTATAATAAGTCGTAGAGACTCAGTTGGAGGTCCAACAAGCTCACTTCGCGCAAAACCTAAGTCTATGTAACTAGTTTTCCTACATCGAGCCTTTAGATTTGTTTTTGGGCTCCGAAGTGAATCTAGCAAAGTTGTTTGGGTCCCAAATGTGTAATTTCATATAATATATTATAATAAGTCTTAGCGACTCATTTTGAGCTCCAACAACACTTAAACACTCACCTCGCGCAAAAACTAAGTCCTTATAACTAGTTTGCCTAAATCGAGCCCTAAATTGGGTATTTTGGCTGTGAAGTGACTCTAGGAAAGTTGTTGTGATCCATAATCAGTATTTGAACATATAATACATTAATATAAGTCTTAGGGACTCATTTTGAGATCCAACAACACTTAGAAGCTCACCTCGCGCAAAAACTAAGTCCTTATAACAAGTTTGCCTAAATCGATCCCTAAATTGGGTATTTTGGCTCCGAAGTGACTCTAGCAAAGTTGTTGTGATCCCAAATCAGTATTTGAACATATAATACATTAATATAATTCGTAGGGACTCATTTTGTGCTCCAACAACACTTAGAAGCTCACCTCGCGCAAAAACTAAGTCCTTTTAACAAGTTTGCCTAAATCGATCCCTAAATTGGGTATTTTGGCTCTGAAGTGACTCTAGCAAAGTTGTTGTGATCCCAAATCAGTATTTGAACATATAATACATTAATATAATTCGTAGGGACTCATTTTGACCTCCAACAACACTAAAAAACTCACCTCGTGCAAAAACTAAGTCCTTATAACTAGTTTTGCCTAAATCGACCTTTTAAACGGGTTTTTTTGGCTCCGAAGTTACTCTAGCAAACTTATTTTGATCCAAAATGAGTATTTGAACATATAATATATTATAATAAGTCGTAGAGACTCATCTGGAGCTCTAACAAGCTCACTTCGTGCAAAAACTAAGTCTATGTAACTAGTTTTCCTACATCGAGCCTTTAGATTTGTTTTTGGGCTCCGAAGTGAATCTAGCGAAGTTGTTTAGGTCCCAAATGTGTAATTTAATATAATATATTATAATAAGTCTTAGGGACTCATTTTGAGCTCCAACAACACTTAAAAACTCACCCCGCGCAAAAACTAAGTCCTTATAGCTAGTTTGCCTAAATCGAGCGCTAAATTGTGTATTTTGGCTCTGAAGTGACTCTAGCAAAGTTGTTGTGATCCCAAATCAGTATTTGAACATATAATACATTAATATAATTCGTAGGGACTCATTTTGAGCTCCAACAACACTAAAAAACTCACCTCGCGCAAAAACTAAGTCCTTATAACTAGTTTGCCTAAATCGAGCCCTAAATTGGGTATTTTGGCTCCGAAGTGACTCTAGCAAAGTTGTTGTGATCCCAAATCAGTATTTGAACATATAATACATTACTATAATTATTAGGGACTCATTTTGAGCTCCAACAACACTTAGAAGCTCACCTCGCGCAAAAACTAAGTCCTTATAACAAGTTTGCCTAAATCGATCCCTAAATTGGGTATTTTGGCTCCGAAGTGACTCTAGCAAAGTTGTTGTGATCCCAAATCAGTATTTGAACATATAATACATTAATATAATTCGTAGGGACTCATTTTGACCTCCAACAACACTAAAAAACTCACCTCGCGCAAAAACTAAGTCCTTATAACTAGTTTTGCCTAAATCGACTTTTTAAACAGGTTTTTTGGCTCCGAAGTTACTCTAGCAAATTTATTTTGATCCAAAATGAGTATTTGAACAAATAATATATTATAATAAGTCGTAGAGACTCATTTGGAGCTCCAACAAGCTCACTTCGCGCAAAACCTAAGTCTATGTAACTAGTTTTCCTACATTGAGCCTTTAGATTTGTTTTTGGGCTCCGAAGTGAATCTAGCGAAGTTGTTTAGGTCCCAAATGTGTAATTTAATATAATATATTATAATAAGTCTTAGGGACTCATTTTGAGCTCCAACAACACTTAAAAACTCACCTCGCGCAAAAACTAAGTCCTTATAACTAGTTTTGCCTAAATCGACCTTTTAAACGGGTTTTTTGGCTCCGAAGTTACTCTAGCAAACTTATTTTGATCCAAAATGAGTATTTGAACAAATAATATATTATAATAAGTCGGAGAGACTCATTTGGAGGTCCAACAAGCTCACTTCGCGCAAAACCTAAGTCTATGTAACTAGTTTTCCTACATTGAGCCTTTAGATTTGTTTTTGGGCTCCGAAGTGAATCTAGCGAAGTTGTTTGGGTCCCAAATGTGTAATTTCATATAATATATTATAATAAGTCTTAACGACTCATTTTGAGCTCCAACAACACTTAAACACTCACCTCGCGCAAAAACTAAGTCCTTATAACTAGTTTGCCTAAATCGAGCCCTAAATTGGGTATTTTGGCTCCGAAGTGACTCTAGCAAAGTTGTTGTGATCCTAAATCAGTATTTGAACATATAATACATTAATATAATTCTTAGGGACTCATTTTGAGCTCCAACAACACTTAGAAGCTCACCTCGCGCAAAAACTAAGTCCTTATAACAAGTTTGCCTAAATCGATCCCTAAATTGGGTATTTTGGCTCCGAAGTGACTCTAGCAAAGTTGTTGTGATCCCAAATCAGTATTTGAACATATAATACATTAATATAATTCTTAGAGACTCATTTTGACCTCCAACAAAACTAAAAAACTCACCTCGCGCAAAAACTAAGTCCTTATAACTAGTTTTGCCTAAATCGACCTTTTAAACGGGTTTTTTTACTCCGAAGTTACTCTAGCAAACTTATTTTGATCCAAAATGAGTATTTGAACAAATAATGTATTATAATAAGTCGTAGAGACTCATTTGGAGCTCTAACAAGCTCACTTCGTGCAAAAACTAAGTCTATGTAACTAGTTTTCCTACATCGAGCCTTTAGATTTGTTTTTGGGCTCCAAAGTGAATCTAGCGAAGTTGTTTAGGTCCCAAATGTGTAATTTAATATAATATATTATAATAAGTCTTAGGGACTCATTTTGAGCTCCAACAACACTTAAAAACTCACCCCGCGCAAAAACTAAGTCCTTATAACAAGTTTGCCTAAATCGATCCCTAAATTGGGTATTTTGGCTCCGAAGTGACTCTAGCAAAGTTGTTGTGATCCCAAATCAGTATTTGAACATATAATACATTAATATAATTCGTAGGGACTCATTTTGAGCTCCAACAACACTTAGAAGTTCACCTCGCGCAAAAACTAAGTCCTTATAATAAGTTTGCCTAAATCGATCCCTAAATTGGGTATTTTGGCTCCGAAGTGACTCGAGCAAAGTTGTTGTGATCCCAAATCAGTATTTGAACCTATAATACATTAATATAATTCGTAGGGACTCATTTTGACCTCCAACAACACTAAAAAACTCACCTCGCGCAAAAACTAAGTCCTTATAACTAGTTTTGCCAAAATCGACCTTTTAAACGGGTTTTTTGGCTCCGAAGTTACTCTAGCAAACTTATTTTGATCCAAAATGAGTATTTGAACAAATAATATATTATAATAAGTCGTAGAGACTCATTTGGAGCTCCAACAAGCTCACTTCGCGCAAAAACTAAGTCTATGTAACTAGTTTTCCTACATCGAGCCTTTAGATTAGTTTTTGGGCTCCGAAATGAATCTAGCGAAGTTGTTTAGGTCCCAAATGTGTAATTTAATATAATATATTATAATAAGTCTTAGGGACTCATTTTGAGCTCCAACAACACTTAAAAACTCACCTTGCGCAAAAACTAAGTCCTTATAATTAGTTTGCCTAAATCGAGCTCTAAATTGTGTATTTTGGCTCCGAAGTGACTCTAGCAAAGTTGTTGTGATCCCAAATCAGTATTTGAACATATAATACATTAATATAAGTCGTAGGGACTCATTTTGAGCTCCAACAACACCTAGAAGCTCACCTCGCGCAAAAACTAAGTCCTTATAACTAGTTTGCCTAAATCGAGCTCTAAATTGTGTATTTTGGCTCCGAAGTGACTCTAGCAAAGTTGTTGTGATCCCAAATCAATATTTGAACTTATAATACATTAATATAAGTCGTAGGGACTCATTTTGAGCTCCAACAACACTTAGAAGCTCACCTCGCGCAAAAACTAAGTCCTTATAACAAGTTTGCCTAAATCGATCCCTAAATTGGGTATTTTGGCTCCGAAGTGACTCTAGCAAAGTTGTTGTGATCCCAAATCAGTATTTGAACATATAATACATTAATATAATTCGTAGGGACTCATTTTGACCTCCAACAACACTAAAAAACTCACCTCGCGCAAAAACTAAGTCCTTATAACTAGTTTTTCCTAAATCGACTTTTTAAACGGGTTTTTTTGCTCCGAAGTTACTCTAGCAAATTTATTCTGATCCAAAATGAGTATTTGAACAAATAATATATTATAATAAGTCGTAGAGACTCAGTTGGAGGTCCAACAAGCTCACTTCGCGCAAAACCTAAGTCTATGTAACTAGTTTTCCTACATCGAGCCTTTAGATTTGTTTTTGGGCTCCGAAGTGAATCTAGCAAAGTTGTTTGGGTCCCAAATGTGTAATTTCATATAATATATTATAATAAGTCTTAGCGACTCATTTTGAGCTCCAACAACACTTAAACACTCACCTCGCGCAAAAACTAAGTCCTTATAACTAGTTTGCCTAAATCGAGCCCTAAATTGGGTATTTTGGCTGTGAAGTGACTCTAGGAAAGTTGTTGTGATCCATAATCAGTATTTGAACATATAATACATTAATATAAGTCTTAGGGACTCATTTTGAGATCCAACAACACTTAGAAGCTCACCTCGCGCAAAAACTAAGTCCTTATAACAAGTTTGCCTAAATCGATCCCTAAATTGGGTATTTTGGCTCCGAAGTGACTCTAGCAAAGTTGTTGTGATCCCAAATCAGTATTTGAACATATAATACATTAATATAATTCGTAGGGACTCATTTTGTGCTCCAACAACACTTAGAAGCTCACCTCGCGCAAAAACTAAGTCCTTTTAACAAGTTTGCCTAAATCGATCCCTAAATTGGGTATTTTGGCTCTGAAGTGACTCTAGCAAAGTTGTTGTGATCCCAAATCAGTATTTGAACATATAATACATTAATATAATTCGTAGGGACTCATTTTGACCTCCAACAACACTAAAAAACTCACCTCGTGCAAAAACTAAGTCCTTATAACTAGTTTTGCCTAAATCGACCTTTTAAACGGGTTTTTTGGCTCCGAAGTTACTCTAGCAAATTTATTTTGATCCAAAATGAGTATTTGAACAAATAATATATTATAATAAGTCGTAGAGACTCATTTGGAGCTCCAACAAGCCTTATAAGGTCACTTCGCGCAAAAACTAAGTCTATGTAACTAGTTTTCCTACATCGAGCCTTTAGATTTGTTTTTGGGCTCCGAAGTGAATCTAGCGAAGTTGTTTGGGTCCCAAATGTGTAATTTTAATATAAGATATTATAATAAGTCTTAGGGACTCATTTTGAGCTCAGACAACACTTAAAAACTCACCTCGCGCAAAAACTAAGTCCTTATAACTAGTTTGCCTAAATCGAGCTCTAAATTGTGTATTTTGGCTCCGAAGTGACTCTAGTAAAGTTGTTGTGATCCCAAAACAGTATTTGAACATATAATACATTAATATAAGTCGTAGGGACTCATTTTGAGCTCCAACAACACTTAGAAGCTCACGTCGCGCAAAAACTAAGTCCTTATAACAAGTTTGCCTAAATCGATCCCTAAATTGGGTATTTTGGCTCGGAAGTGACTCTAGCAAAGTTGTTGTGATCCCAAATCAGTATTTGAACATATAATACATTAATATAATTCGTAGGGACTCATTTTGAGCTCCAACAACACTTAGAAGCTCACCTCGCGCAAAAACTAAGTCCTTATAATAAGTTTACCTAAATCGATCCCTAAATTGGGTATTTTGGCTCCGAAGTGACTCTAGCAAAGTTGTTGTGATCCCAAATCAGTATTTGAACATATAATACATTAATATAATTCGTAGGGACTCATTTTGTGCTCCAACAACACTTAGAAGCTCACCTCGCGCAAAAACTAAGTCCTTTTAACAAGTTTGCCTAAATCGATCCCTAAATTGGGTATTTTGGCTCTGAAGTGACTCTAGCAAAGTTGTTGTGATCCCAAATCAGTATTTGAACATATAATACATTAATATAATTCGTAGGGACTCATTTTGACCTCCAACAACACTAAAAAACTCACCTCGTGCAAAACTAAGTCCTTATAACTAGTTTTGCCAAAATCGACCTTTTAAACGGATTTTTTGGCTCCGAAGTTACTCTAGCAAATTTATTTTGATCCAAAATGAGTATTTGAACATATAATATATTATAATAAGTCGTAGAGACTCATTTGGAGCTCCAACAAGCTCACTTCGCGCAAAAACTAAGTCTATGTAACTAGTTTTCCTACATCGAGCCTTTAGATTAGTTTTTGGGCTCCGAAATGAATCTAGCGAAGTTGTTTAGGTCCCAAATGTGTAATTTAATATAATATATTATAATAAGTCTTAGGGACTCATTTTGAGCTCCAACAACACTTAGAAGCTCACCTCGCGCAAAAACTAAGTCCTTATAACTAGTTTGCCTAAATCGAGCTCTAAATTGTGTATTTTGGCTCCGAAGTGACTCTAGCAAAGTTGTTGTGATCCTAAATCAGTATTTGAACTTATAATACATTAATATAAGTCGTAGGGACTCATTTTGAGCTCCAACAACACTTAGAAGCTCACCTCGCGCAAAAACTAAGTCCTTATAACAAGTTTGCCTAAATCGATCCCTAAATTGGGTATTTTGGCTCCGAAGTGACTCTAGCAAAGTTGTTGTGATCCCAAATCAGTATTTGAACATATAATACATTAATATAATTCGTAGGGACTCATTTTGTGCTCCAACAACACTAAAAAACTCACCTCGCGCAAAAACTAAGTCCTTATAACTAGTTTTGCCTAAATCGACTTTTTAAACGGGTTTTTTTGCTCCGAAGTTACTCTAGCAAATTTATTTTGATCCAAAATGAGTATTTGAACAAATAATATATTATAATAAGTCGTAGAGACTCAGTTGGAGGTCCAACAAGCTCACTTCGCGCAAAACCTAAGTCTATGTAACTAGTTTTCCTACATCGAGCCTTTAGATTTGTTTTTGGGCTCCGAAGTGAATCTAGCAAAGTTGTTTGGGTCCCAAATGTGTAATTTCATATAATATATTATAATAAGTCTTAGCGACTCATTTTGAGCTCCAACAACACTTAAACACTCACCTCGCGCAAAAACTAAGTCCTTATAACTAGTTTGCCTAAATCGAGCCCTAAATTGGGTATTTTGGCTTTGAAGTGACTCTAGGAAAGTTGTTGTGATCCCAAATCAGTATTTGAACATATAATACATTAATATAAGTCTTAGGGACTCATTTTGAGATCCAACAACACTTAGAAGCTCACCTCGCGCAAAAACTAAGTCCTTTTAACAAGTTTGCCTAAATCGATCCCTAAATTGGGTATTTTGGCTCTAAAGTGACTCTAGCAAAGTTGTTGTGATCCCAAATCAGTATTTGAACATATAATACATTAATATAATTCGTAGGGACTCATTTTGACCTCCAACAACACTAAAAAACTCACCTCGTGCAAAAACTAAGTCCTTATAACTAGTTTTGCCTAAATCGACCTTTTAAACGGGTTTTTTGGCTCCGAAGTTACTCTAGCAAATTTATTTTGATCCAAAATGAGTATTTGAACAAATAATATATTATAATAAGTCGTAGAGACTCATTTGGAGCTCCAACAAGCCTTATAAGGTCACTTCGCGCAAAAACTAAGTCTATGTAACTAGTTTTCCTACATCGAGCCTTTAGATTTGTTTTTGGGCTCCGAAGTGAATCTAGCGAAGTTGTTTGGGTCCCAAATGTGTAATTTTAATATAATATATTATAATAAGTCTTAGGGACTCATTTTGAGCTCCAACAACACTTAAAAACTCACCTCGCGCAAAAACTAAGTCCTTATAACTAGTTTGCCTAAATCGAGCTCTAAATTGTGTATTTTTGCTCCGAAGTGACTCTAGCAAAGTTGTTGTGATCCCAAAACAGTATTTGAACATATAATACATTAATATAAGTCGTAGGGACTCATTTTGAGCTCCAACAACACTTAGAAGCTCACGTCGCGCAAAAACTAAGTCCTTATAACAAGTTTGCCTAAATCGATACCTAAATTGGGTATTTTGGCTCGGAAGTGACTCTAGCAAAGTTGTTGTGATCCCAAATCAGTATTTGAACCTATAATACATTAATATAATTCGTAGGGACTCATTTTGACCTCCAACAACACTAAAAAACTCACCTCGCGCAAAAACTAAGTCCTTATAACTAGTTTTGCCAAAATCGACCTTTTAAACGGGTTTTTTGGCTCCGAAGTTACTCTAGCAAACTTATTTTGATCCAAAATGAGTATTTGAACAAATAATATATTATAATAAGTCGTAGAGACTCATTTGGAGCTCCAACAAGCTCACTTCGCGCAAAAACTAAGTCTATGTAACTAGTTTTCCTACATCGAGCCTTTAGATTAGTTTTTGGGCTCCGAAATGAATCTAGCGAAGTTGTTTAGGTCCCAAATGTGTAATTTAATATAATATATTATAATAAGTCTTAGGGACTCATTTTGAGCTCCAACAACACTTCAAAACTCAGCTCGCGCAAAAACTAAGTCCTTATAATTAGTTTGCCTAAATCGAGCTATAAATTGTGTATTTTGGCTCCGAAGTGACTCTAGCAAAGTTGTTGTGATCCCAAATCAGTATTTGACCATATAATAAATTAATATAAGTCGTAGGGACTCATTTTGAGCTCCAACAACACTTAGAAACTCACCTCGCGCAAAAACTAAGTCCTTATAACTAGTTTGCCTAAATCGAGCTCTAAATTGTGTATTTTGGCTCCGAAGTGACTCTAGCAAAGTTGTTGTGATCCCAAATCAGTATTTGAACTTATAATACATTAATATAAGTCGTAGGGACTCATTTTGAGCTCCAACAACACTTAGAAGCTCACCTCGCGCAAAAACTAAGTCCTTATAACAAGTTTGCCTAAATCGATCCCTAAATTGGGTATTTTGGCTCCGAAGTGACTCTAGCAAAGTTGTTGTGATCCCAAATCAGTATTTGAACATATAATACATTAATATAATTCGTAGTTACTCATTTTGACCTCCAACAACACTAAAAAACTCACCTCGCGCAAAAACTAAGTCCTTATAACTAGTTTTGCCTAAATCGACTTTTTAAACGGGTTTTTTTGCTCCGAAGTTACTCTAGCAAATTTATTTTGATCCAAAATGAGTATTTGAACAAATAATATATTATAATAAGTCGTAGAGACTCATTTGGAGCTCCAACAAGCTCACTTCGCGCAAAAACTAAGTCTATGTAACTAGTTTTCCTACATCGAGCCTTTAGATTTGTTTTTGGGCTCCGAAGTGAATCTAGCGAAGTTGTTTAGGTCCTAAATGTGTAATTTAATATAATATATTATAATAAGTCTTAGGGACTCATTTTGAGCTCCAACAGCACTTAAAAACTCACCTCGCGCAAAAACTAAGTCCTTATAACTAGTTTTGCCTAAATCGACCTTTTAAACGGGTTTTTTTGGCTCCGAAGTTACTCTAGCAAATTTATTTTGATCCAAAATGAGTATTTGAACAAATAATATATTATAATAAGTCGTAGAGACTCATTTGGAGCTCCAACAAGCCTTATAAGGTCACTTCGCGCAAAAACTAAGTCTATGTAACTAGTTTTCCTAAATCGAGCCTTTAGATTTGTTTTTGGGCTCCGAAGTGAATCTAGCGAAGTTGTTTGGGCCCCAAATGTGTAATTTAATACAATATATTATAATAATTCTTAGCGACTCATTTTGAGCTCCAACAACACTTAAACACTCACCTCGCGCAAAAACTAAGTCCTTATAACTAGTTTGCCTAAATCGAGCCCTAAATTGGGTATTTTGGCTCCGAAATGACTCTAGCAAAGTTTTTGTGATCCCAAATCAGTATTTGAACATATAATACATTAATATAAATCGTAGGGACTCATTTTGAGCTCCAACAACACTTAGAAGCTCACCTCGCGCAAAAACTAAGTCCTTATAACAAGTTTGCCTAAATCGATCCCTAAATTGGGTATTTTTGCTCCGAAGTGACTCTAGCAAAGTTGTTGTGATCCCAAATCAGTATTTGAACATATAATACATTAATATAATTCGTAGGGACTCATTTTGACCTCCAACAACACTAAAAAACTCACCTCGCGCAAAAACTAAATCCTTATAACTAGTTTTGCCTAAATCGACCATTTAAACGGGTTTTTTGGCTCCGAAGTTACTCTAGCAAACTTATTTTGATCCAAAATGAGTATTTGAACAAATAATATATTATAATAAGTCGTAGAGACTCATTTGGAGCTCCAACAAGCCTTATAAGGTCACTTCGCGCAAAAACTAAGTCTATGTAACTAGTTTTCCTAAATCGAGCCTTTAGATTTGTTTTTGGGCTCCGAAGTGAATCTAGCGAAGTTTTTTGGGCCCCAAATGTGTAATTTAATACAATATATTATAATAATTCTTAGCGACTCATTTTGAGCTCCAACAACACTTAAACACTCACCTCGCGCAAAAACTAAGTCCTTATAACAAGTTTGCCTAAATCGATCCCTAAATTGGGTATTTTGGCTCCGAAGTGACTCTAGCAAAGTTGTTGTGATCCCAAATCAGTATTTGAACATATAATACATTAATATAATTCGTAGGGACTCATTTTGACCTCCAACAACACTAAAAAACTCACCTCGCGCAAAAACTAAGTCCTTATAACTAGTTTTGCCTAAATCGACTTTTTAAACGGGTTTTTTTGCTCCGAAGTTACTCTAGCAAACTTATTTTGATCCAAAATGAGTATTTGAACAAATAATATATTATAATAAGTCGTAGAGACTCATTTGGAGCTCCAACAAGCTCACTTCGAGCAAAAACTAAGTCTATCTAACTAGTTTTCCTACATCGAGCCTTTAGATTTGGTTTTGGGCTCCGAAGTGAATCTAGCGAAGTTGTTTAGGTCCCAAATGTGTAATTTAATATAATATATTATAATAAGTCTTAGGGACTCATTTTGAGCTCCAACAACACTTAAAAACTCACCCCGCGCAAAAACTATGTCCCTATAGCTAGTTTGCCTAAATCGAGCTCTAAATTTATTTTGATCCAAAATGAGTATTTAAACAAATAATATATTATAATAAGTCGTAGAGACTCATTTGGAGCTCCAACAAGCTCACTTCGCGCAAAAACTAAGTCTATGTAACTAGTTTTCCTACATCGAGCCTTTAGATTTGTTTTTGGGCTCCGAAGTGAATCTAGCGAAGTTGTTTAGGTCCTAAATGTGTAATTTAATATAATATATTATAATAAGTCTTAGGGACTCATTTTGAGCTCCAACAACACTTAAAAACTCACCTCGCGCAAAAACTAAGTCCTTATAACTAGTTTTGCCTAAATCGACCTTTTAAACGGGTTTTTTGGCTCCGAAGTTACTCTAGCAAATTTATTTTGATCCAAAATGAGTATTTGAACAAATAATATATTATAATAAGTCGTAGAGACTCATTTGGAGCTCCAACAAGCCTTATAAGGTCACTTCGCGCAAAAACTAAGTCTATGTAACTAGTTTTCCTAAATCGAGCCTTTAGATTTGTTTTTGGGCTCCGAAGTGAATCTAGCGAAGTTGTTTGGGCCCCAAATGTGTAATTTAATACAATATATTATAATAATTCTTAGCGACTCATTTTGAGCTCCAACAACACTTAAACACTCACCTCGCGCAAAAACTAAGTCCTTATAACTAGTTTGCCTAAATCGAGCCCTAAATTGGGTATTTTGGCTCCGAAATGACTCTAGCAAAGTTGTTGTGATCCCAAATCAGTATTTGAACATATAATACATTAATATAAATCGTAGGGACTCATTTTGAGCTCCAACAACACTTAGAAGCTCACCTCGCGCAAAAACTAAGTCCTTATAACAAGTTTGCCTAAATCGATCCCTAAATTGGGTATTTTGGCTCCGAAGTGACTCTAGCAAAGTTGTTGTGATCCCAAATCAGTATTTGAACATATAATACATTAATATAATTCGTAGGGACTCATTTTGACCTCCAACAACACTAAAAAACTCACCTCGCGCAAAAACTAAGTCCTTATAACTAGTTTTGCCTAAATCGACTTTTTAAACGGGTTTTTTTGCTCCGAAGTTACTCTAGCAAACTTATTTTGATCCAAAATGAGTATTTGAACAAATAATATATTATAATAAGTCGTAGAGACTCATTTGGAGCTCCAACAAGCTCACTTCGAGCAAAAACTAAGTCTATCTAACTAGTTTTCCTACATCGAGCCTTTAGATTTGGTTTTGGGCTCCGAAGTGAATCTAGCGAAGTTGTTTAGGTCCCAAATGTGTAATTTAATATAATATATTATAATAAGTCTTAGGGACTCATTTTGAGCTCCAACAACACTTAAAAACTCACCCCGCGCAAAAACTATGTCCCTATAGCTAGTTTGCCTAAATCGAGCTCTAAATTGTGTATTTTGGCTCCGAAGTGACTCTAGCAAAGTTGTTGTGATCCCAAATCAGTATTTGAACATATAATACATTAATATAAGTCGTAGGGACTCATTTTGAGCTCCAACAACACTTAGAAGCTCACCTCGCGCAAAAACTAAGTCCGTATAACTAGTTTGCCTAAATCGAGCTCTAAATTGTGTATTTTGGCTCCGACGTGACTCTAGCAAAGTTGTTGTGATCCCAAATCAGTATTTGAACTTATAATACATTAATATAAGTCGTAGGGACTCATTTTGAGCTCCAACAACACTTAGAAGCTCACCTCGCGCAAAAACTAAGTCCTTATAACAAGTTTGCCTAAATCGATCCCTAAATTGGGTATTTTGGCTCCGAAGTGACTCTAGCAAAGTTGTTGTGATCCCAAATCAGTATTTGAACATATAATACATTAATATAATTCGTAGGGACTCATTTTGACCTCCAACAACACTAAAAAACTCACCTCGCGCAAAAACTAAGTCCTTACAACTAGTTTTGCCTAAATCGACTTTTTAAACGGGTTTTTTGGCTCCGAAGTTACTCTAGCAAATTTATTTTGATCCAAAATGAGTATTTGAACAAATAATATATTATAATAAGTCGTAGAGACTCATTTGGAGCTCCAACAAGCTCACTTCGCGCAAAAACTAAGTCTATGTAACTAGTTTTCCTACATCGAGCCTTTAGATTTGTTTTTGGGCTCCGAAGTGAATCTAGCGAAGTTGTTTAGGTCCCAAATGTGTAATTTAATATAATATATTATAATAAGTCTTAGGGACTCATTTTGAGCTCCAACAACACTTAAAAACTCACCTCGCGCAAAAACTAAGTCCTTATAACTAGTTTTGCCTAAATCGACCTTTTAAACGGGTTTTTTGGCTCCGAAGTTACTCTAGCAAACTTATTTTGATCCAAAATGAGTATTTCAACAAATAATATATTATAATAAGTCGTAGAGACTCATTTGGAGCTCCAACAAGCTCACTTCGCGCAAAAACTAAGTCTATGTAACTAGTTTTCCTACATCGAGCCTTTAGATTTGTTTTTGGGCTCCGAAGTGAATCTAGCGAAGTTGTTTAGGTCCCAAATGTGTAATTTAATATAATATATTATAATAAGTCTTAGGGACTCATTTTGAGCTCCAACAACACTTAAAAACTCACCTCGCGCAAAAACTAAGTCCTTATAACTAGTTTTAGCTAAATCGACCTTTTAAACGGGTTTTTTGGCTCCGAAGTTACTCTAGCAAACTTATTTTGATCCAAAATGAGTATTTGAACAAATAATATATTATAATAAGTCGTAGAGACTCATTTGGGGGTCCAACAAGCTCACTTCGCGCAAAACCTAAGTCTATGTAACTAGTTTTCCTACATCGAGCCTTTAGATTTGTTTTTCGGCTCCGAAGTGAATCTAGCGAAGTTGTTTGGGTCCCAAATGTGTAATTTCATATAATATATTATAATAAGTCTTAGCGACTCATTTTGAGCTCCAACAACACTTAAACACTCACCTCGCGCAAAAACTAAGTCCTTATAACTAGTTTGCCTAAATCGAGCCCTAAATTGGGTATTTTGGCTCCGAAGTGACTCTAGCAAAGTTGTTGTGATCCCAAATCAGTATTTGAACATATAATACATTAATATAATTCGTAGGGACTCATTTTGAGCTCCAACAACACTTAGAAGCTCACCTCGCGCAAAAACTAAGTCCTTATAACAAGTTTGCCTAAATCGATCCCTAAATTGGGTATTTTGGCTCCGAAGTGACTCTAGCAAAGTTGTTGTGATCCTAAATCAGTATTTGAAAATATAATACATTAATATAATTCGTAGGGACTCATTTTGAGCTCCAACAACACTAAAAAACTCACCTCGCGCAAAAACTAAGTCCTTATAACTAGTTTTGCCTAAATCGACCTTTTAAACGGGTTTTTTTGGCTCCGAAGTTACTCTAGCAAACTTATTTTGATCCAAAATGAGTATTTGAACAAATAATATATTATAATAAGTCGTAGAGACTCATTTGGAGCTCCAACAAGCCTTATAAGGTCACTTCGCGCAAAAATTCGTAGGGACTCATTTTGACCTCCAACAACACTAAAAAACTCACCTCGCGCAAAAACTAAGTCCTTATAACTAGTTTTGCCTAAATCGACCTTTTAAACGGGTTTTTTGGCTCGGAAGTTACTCTAGCAAACTTATTTTGATCCAAAATGAGTATTTGGACAAATAATATATTATAATAAGTCGTAAAGACTCATTTGGAGCTCCAACAAGCTCACTTCGCGCAAAAACTAAGTCTATGTAACTAGTTTTCCTACATCGAGCCTTTAGATTTGTTTTTGGGCTCCGAAGTGAATCTAGCGAAGTTGTTTAGGTCCCAAATGTGTAATTTAATATAATATATTATAATAAGTCTTAGGGACTCATTTTGAGCTCCAACAACACTTAAAAACTCACCTCGCGCAAAAACTAAGTCCTTATAACTAGTTTGCCTAAATCGAGCCCTAAATTGGGTATTTTGGCTCCGAAGTGACTCTAGCAAAGTTGTTGTGATCCCAAATCAGTATTTGAACATATAATACATTAATATAATTCGTAGGGACTCATTTTGAGCTCCAACAACACTTAGAAGCTCACCTCACGCCAAAACTAAGTCCTTATAACAAGTTTGCCTAAATCGATCCCTAAATTGGGTATTTTGGCTCCGAAGTGACTCTAGCAAAGTTGTCGTTATCTCAAATCAGTATTTGAAAATATAATACATTAACATAATTCGTAAGGACTCATTTTGACCTCCAACAACACTAAAAAACTCACCTCCCGCAAAAACTAAGTCCTTATAACTAGTTTTGCCTAAATCGACCTTTTAAACGGGTTTTATGGCTCCGAAGTTACTCTAGCAAACTTATTTTGATCCAAAATTAGTATTTGAACAAATAATATATGATAATAAGTCGTAGAGACTCATTTGGAGCTCCAACAAGCTCACTTCGCGCAAAAACTAAGTCTATGTAACTAGTTTTCCTACATCGAGCCTTTAGATTTGTTCTTGGGCTCCGAAGTGAATCTAGCGAAGTTGTTTAGGTCCCAAATGTGTAATTTAATATAATATATTATAATAAGTCTTAGGGACTCATTTTGAGCCCCAACAACACTTAATAACTCACATCGCGCAAAAACTAAGTCCTTATATCTAGTTTGCCTAAATCGAGCTCTAAATTGTGTATTTTGGCTCCGAAGTGACTCTAGCAAAGTTGTTGTGATCCCAAATCAGTATTTAAACATATAATACATTAATATAAGTCGTAGGGACTCATTTTCAGCTCCAACAACACTCAGAAGCTCACCTCGCGCAAAAACTAAGTCCTTATAACAAGTTTGCCTAAATCGATCCCTAAATTGGGTATTTTGGCTCCGAAGTGACTCTAGCAAAGTTGTTGTGATCCCAAATCAGTATTTGAACATATATTACATTAATATAATTCGTAGGGACTCATTTTGCGCTCTAACAACACTTAGAAGCTCACCTCGCGCAAAAACTAAGTCCTTATAACAAGTTTGCCTAACACTACAACAATTTTACTATTAAACAACGGTCCTTTTCACGACGTTACGCAGAAAATGCGACTTTGTATACTTCCAACTTTATGAAATTCAATCATATTTAAACACGTGTGTGTTAAAATGCTTCAACGTCAAATAAAATAAAAAAGTCTATAAAACTACTACGCGGCAAGTCGTTCAACGTCGTGTAAATAGATTGTCGTCATTGTAAGTTTTTATTATAATTTAATTCCATATTATTTAAACCAACAACGTCGGTTTGCCAGCCAACAACGTCGGCTTTTTTTTTTGACGTTAAAAACAAAATATGAGTTTCAACGTCGCTTTAATATCGACGTTAAAAAGCCCAACTCACAGGTCACACTGTCACAGCTATCCACGTTGAATTAAAAGCCCAACAAACCCCCGGCCTGTTAATATATATTTTTCAAACCTATTAATATATATATTCAAAATTAATTATTAACCTAGCTTACTCTTTTGTTTTTACGGCACCGATCGAGATTAGCTGCTCTCACCGCCGTTGCTCATCTCTCTCTCTCTCTCTCGTACTCATCTCACCGCACAAATCTGTTCTTTTGCCTCTCATCTTGGCCTCCAATTTTGCACTTGACCAGACTAATAATCAGTATCGCCTCCGTCGAAGCCCAAATTGGACCGCCGCCGACTTCACAAAGCGCCGTCGCTGCTCCTCATCTCCGCCTCCTTTTTTGTCGTCCATCCGCACCGCTGCTCGACACCTCCGCGTCCCTTTTTCTTGTCCATCTGCGCTGCTGCTCCTCACCTCCGCGTCCCTTTTTGTCGTCCATCCCCGCCGTTGCTCCTCGTAACCGCACAAACAGAGAACTAGCAGGTGAGATTGTTATTTTATTTATTGTTCAAATTAATTTACTTCATGCCATCTTACTAATATTGGTTCAATGGTCTATGAATAAAAACTCTACCAGAGCAAATGAAATAAAATGTTCACAGACTCTCTTCGGCAAAGTCTGCATTGACTAGACAATAGAGATATTAGAAGTCAAATGGTACTAGTAAATGTTTGAAAATGTTTGGTGAGAGAGACGTGAAGCACTAGTTTTTGTCGTTGAATATATGCTAAGAGTTACTCAACCAACTTGTTTTCTTCACTAATCACTCGGGCTTAATTATACAGTAACCACTTAATAATGTATCAAAATCCATTTATGTCTAGTTTTTTATGTGTAAATTTTGTTAGAATTTAATGTAGCAAGGTAAGATTATAAATAACAGATTAAAATGTATATATATATATATATATATATACACTGTCAGTTTTAGAATTTGGTGTGCTTTGAATATTGAAGTGATTCATTTTAGTATATATATATATATATTTAGTATACATAGTAGTTTTTGCTAAGCTGTAGTTGTATTGCTAGGTTGTAGTTATTTTGTGTTTTTATAATGAATTTGATCTTTGTTGGCGAATGTTAATTTGGAGAGAGGCGAATGTTAAGATTATACTGTTGCTGAAATTTTTTCTTTGTGGAGACAACTCGTTAAAATTTTCAGATTATTCTATTTATATCTGTAATGTCAAAACAACTTGTTGATATTATATTATTTTATATAGTACTTGTCTGTTCAAAGGTGGTATACTTATATGTAATTAAAGTATACTTTTTTGTCTTTTTGTCCAATTAGATCTCTATATATATAGCACATATAGTTTTGAGGTCTATTGCACTGTTCTATTAGTTGGCTCTCATGTATATATATTGGATTCTCATATTTATTGGTGGTGGGTCATATTAGTTTTGAGGTCGCATTTTTAGAAAACGTCATTGATTCGTTATAGACTTAGACTTTATACTATTTATACTTTTATTCTTTTGTTGTTTTGTCCAAATAAAATCTATATACTTTTTTCTTTTTGTTGTCTTGCCCAAATAAAATATGTATTGTTGTTAACTCTGTCTAACGATTGCTTAGATTGCATTTTTGTTTTGTCTAGTTAAAATTTCTCTAGTCTCGTGAACTCTGTCTAATAATTACTTGGATAGCTCTGAAAATAATTTCTCACACTAGTTTAGTACTTCAAGTAGATGTTTTGATTTGATTGACTTCGTTTATAATAAAATAGGAATATTCTTACTTTGGTAATAAGAATTTATAAACTCTTACAAAATAATACTAATAAATTTAATGAATCTTATTTTATTTTTTATTTTTTATTTTAGTGGAATAAACATGGATAAGAGCTGGATGTTTGCTAGTAGAATGTCCCAAGAGTATCTCGACGGAGTTGATGCTTTTTTGGAACATTGTAAAACGATTAGTAAAAACATAAAGTGTATAAAGTGTCCATGTCAAGAGTGTGGTAACACTAGGTGTATGGGACTTTTGGAATTGAAAGAGCACCTAACGTGTAATGGAGTAGATCAAAGTTATAAAATTTGGAAGTACCACGGCGAGCCTGACACAAACAATGTACCTACAGAGAATAACATATTTGATGGTGATGAACCTACTGACTGCGATGATTCCAATTTTGGTCGTATGCCTCGAATGTTTGATGATATGGAAGAAAATCTTGCGGAGAACCCAAATGAGTTTGAAGAATTATTAGCTAGTGCAGAAAAGCCTATTTACCCTGACTGTGTGAAGTTTACGAAGTTGTCAACTTTAGTGAGATTGTTTAATTTAAAAGCTAGATATAGTGTGAGTGATAAATGCTTTTCAGAGCTACTTTCTTTTCTTGAAGAATTATTGCCGGAAGGGAATGAGATTCCGAAGTCTATGTACGAAGCGAAAAAGACTCTAAGTACACTAGGCATGGACTATGAGAAATACCACGCTTGTCCAAATGATTGTATTTTATATCGGAATGAATGGAAAGATTCGGTTTGTTGCCCGATTTGTGAAGTGTCGAGGTGGAAGAAGAAAAAGAATAGTAACGAGGATATGGTTGGAATTCCTGCCAAAGCTTTGTGGTACATTCCTATTATTCCTCGTCTTATTCGGTTATTTCGTAATCCTAATCACGCAAAAAGTTTGACTTGGCATGCCAATGAGAGGGTAGAAGATGGAAAATTACGTCATCCAGCAGATGCACCAGCATGGAAAAAGGTTGATGACATGTGGCCAGAGTTTGCGGCTGAATCAAGAAATATTCGATTTGGACTCTGTACAGACGGAATTAACCCACACAGATCTCTAAGCAGTAGATACAGTTGTTGGCCAGTAATTCTAGTGATATATAACTTACCGCCATGGTTATGTATGAAAAGAAGATTCATGCTTCTTTCACTAGTAATTTCTGGATCTAAACAACCCGGTAACGACATTGATGTCTATTTGGCTCCATTGATCGATGATCTCAAACTTCTTTGGAGAGACGGTGTAAAGGCACGTGATGGTTTCAGAGGCGATGATTTCATTCTTAGAGCTGTTTTGTTGTGGACGATCAATGACTTACCCGCTTATGGTAATTTATCAGGATGCTCGGTGAAAGGATATTTTGGATGTCCAATTTGCCAAGAGAATACCTGTAGTAAAAGATTAAAGCACAGTAGCAAAATAATATACGACGGACACAGAAGGTTTTTACCGTTGAACCATCCTTACAGAAGGTGGAAAAAGGCATTTAATGGCGAACAAGAGTTAGGTGTTTCATCTCCTCTTCTAACAGGGATTGAAATTGAGGAAAAATTATCTAACCTGAATTTCAAACCATTCGGAAAGATTCCCAAGAATAGTGGAGGAAAAAAGTTGAGAAAAAGGCGAAGAAAGGAAGCTGCCGAGACTACTGAACATAAGTGTTGGAAAAAAAAATCAATTTTTTTCGAACTAGAGTATTGGAAGCATTTACGCTTGCGTCATAATCTAGACGTGATGCACATAGAAAAAAATGTGTGTGACAGCTTGATTGGAACTTTGTTAAATATCCCTGGTAAAAGTAAGGATGGGATCTCAGCTAGATTGGATCTTAAGGAGCTGAAGCTTCGACAAGACTTGTTTCCAGTTGAAGTTGACGATAAGCGCAAATATCTACCGCCAGCTTGTTTCACTTTAAGTAAAGATGAGAAACGTCAATTTTGTCAGATTTTAGCAAATGTCAAAGTTCCTGAAGGTTATTCCTCTAACATTCGCAATTATGTGTCGCTAGAAGAGTTGAAATTAGTTGGCCTCAAGTCCCACGATTACCATATACTTATGCAAAACCTTCTGCCTGTGGCTATTTATTCCATTTTGCCTGAACATGTAAGGAAGGCTATTACCCGATTGTGCATGTTCTTTAATATTATTTGTTCTAAAGTTGTGGATGTGACAAAATTAAATTCACTTCAAGCCGATATTGTAGTGACATTATGTTTGCTTGAACAATACTTTCCACCTTCATTCTTTGATATTATGGTTCACTTAGTAGTCCATTTGGTGAAAGAAGTGAAATTAGGCGGGCCAGTTTACATGCGATGGATGTACCCATTTGAAAGATACATGAAAGTTCTTAAAAGTTATGTCAGAAATGCAAACCGTCCTGAGGGTTGTATAGTTCAAAGCTATGTAGCAGAAGAGGCCATCGAGTTTTGTTCAGAGTACTTGCATGGTGCAAGAGTAATTGGGTTACCGCGTAATGATGAAGATGAATTTCTCAACGTAACTAGGGGCATCAGCAGTGGTTCTATCGTAACGGTTCATCGTGAACTACTTAATAAAGCTCATCGCAATGTCTTACAAAATTCAAATGAAGTACAATCTTATATTGAGTAAGTGATTGCGTTATAATACTCTTCTTTGCACGTTATACTACTTAAATTTTAGTATACTTACACAAATATTGTAAATTTGGCTACAGTAAACATTTCATATGGTTGAGAGCTGAAAATCCTATCAAGTCAAGGAAAGAGAAATGGTTACAAGATGAGCATCATCGTAAATTTATTGATTGGTTTCGTCGCGAAGTAATATAATTGATACTTTTATTTTCATTCTTTACCTCTATATTTTTTAATATAGTTTATTGATTAATTATTGTTTTAATATAGATTTCGGAGGAGTTGAAAAATGACAACAATGTCGTGTCAAGTACATTGTGCGCGTTATCTTTTGGTCCAAGTCGACATGTTATTAAACATTCCGGATATATAATTAACGGAATTCATTTTAATACCAAAGATAGGGATAGTAGGAGGACTACACAAAATAGCGGTGTAAGCATAATTGCAAAAACTATGCAATTTTCAAGTGCGAAGGATAAAAATCCTGTATTTTGTGAAGTGGTGTACTATGGAGTTGTGAAAGAAATATGGGAACTAGATTATGTTTCCGTTCGGATTCCTGTGTTCCTATGTGATTGGGTCGATATAAATAACGGTATTCAAGTGGACAAGAATGGATTTACTTTAGTTGACCTAAATAGGTTAGGTCATAAAGAAGAACCATTTATCATGGCATCTCAAGCGAAACAAGTGTTCTACGTGAGAAATAATGTTGAAGGACGATCTTGGTCGCATGTATTTCCTACTCAACCAAGGGATTATGGTAGATATGAACCTAATGACTACACAGAGGGCAATGAAACCATAGTTGAGCAGTTGACCCCGATTAAAGGATTATCTAAAAACTCAAATGAACATGAAAACTTAGAAGATAATGAGAATTTCGTTCGACACGATGGAGAAGGAATTTGGATAGTTGATACGTGAGTTTTATTCTTTTGAAGGTATAAGTTTATTTATAACTTATGAGTACAAAGTTAAATTTGATTACAATGCATTAGTAGCATCAAATTTTGTGTAGTTTAAATTTTATTACAATGTAATAATTATCTTATGGGAAATAATCTTATTTTTTTTTTGTTTTTAATATATTTTTTTTGCAGGTTGATATGAATTCTCCTGACAATGGGACGTCCTCGGAAGATGAGGAGATTAGTCTTCCTCTTGACCCTGAAGCTGACAATTACGACAGAGATGATGATGAGCCGTTTTCTGACAAAGAGGACGATAAAAAAAGTGTTCGAGGTCCTACTAAAATGATAAAACTTATCAAGAATCGTTGCAAAGGAAAAATATCTTTGGACCATAATAAATACGGTCAAATTATCAAAGATGAGGGCATCAATTATCAGAGTTATTTGGGTGTCTTAGCACGTAGGGAGATCCCATTGTGCTTTCGGAAATGGAGATTAGTTCCACAAAAATATAAAGACTCAGCTTGGTTTCAAGTCACGGTAATTCATCTTACTTTCTATCTCTCTAATTGAAAAATAGGTTATGATATTAACAACAATTTTTGCAGGAAACCTACGATTGCACTTCTAAAGATTATGAACATGCAATGAAGTCGATTTCCAAGAAGTGGCGACAATTTAAGACTCAGATGACCAGATTTATTTATGAAGACATAAATAATCCTGAACATTATGCAAAGCCTCCGGATAATTATCGACCTGATTTGTATAAAAAAGCATGGAGGATATTTGTCGCTGGTCGCACAAGTAAAGAATGGAAGGTATATTTTGAAATATTACCTTTAATTTCATTATTAGAGTTATAAAATCAAAAAAATAATTATTTTATCTTGAATTCAGGCTTATCGTGAACAACAACAAAAACGGCGAAAATGCTACATACTAAATCATACAACTTCTCGGAAGCCACTAGCACAACTACATGAGGAATTGGTAATAACTATATAGCTCATAATTGTAATAGTATAAATTGTTGAAATAAATTTTAATATTTAATTCATGTATATAAATAGGGAGAGCCAGATCGTGCGGTAGTATGGATCGAGTCCCATAAAAACAAAAAAGGTCAATTCGATGAGTCGGCAGAACAAGTTGCGAAAAAAATCGTAAGTACAATTATTTATCATTTTATGTTACTTCTGTACACTTACTATATGATATTATTGCTTAAGTAATTTATTATAATTTATTTGAAGGATGATTTGACTGAAAGGAAGAAAAAAGGTTTCTTTAAAGAGCATGGCAGTGCTGATGTTTTGACAGTGGCGTTAGAGACACCTGAACATCCTGGGCGCGTGCGTAGTATGGGAGCGAATGTGGGTCACAAGAAATATTTTAAGACGCCGATGAAAACAACAAAATATAAGGAGGATTTGGAAACACAACAATTTTTTATGCAACAGCAGATAGAACTAGAAGAAAGATTACAAGCGCATTATCGAGGACTAGAAGCTAGACTGATGGAAAGAATTGATCGATTTATGCAAATATGTCAGAACCAAATCTCTCAGCGGCCTCCGTTGTATCAACATCAACAATTCGGGGCGGAAAATCCATTCTTCTCATCACCACCTCATCCTTTCCCTGCTCAACAGTTTGGTGGAACACCGCATCCTCCATTTGTTTCAGCACATCAATTTGGTGCCGCACCACAAGCACCACATCCGACGTCTTTTCGTCCACACCCATTCAATGACGGACCACATCCTAATAACACGTTCCCTCTACAGCGCCCCGATGTACCATATCATACGTCTTTTACTCAGCAACAATTCAACGCCCCAGAAAATGTCGTCTCAACACAGCCGGAAGCACTAGTGTCATCACCACAACGACAACCTATCCCAGAAGAGAAATTAGAGAAACTATTTGCATCACCACCACGACAACGTCAAACGGTTCAGAAGATTCAAAAAACAGCACGACAACAAACTACTAAAGAGCGGAACAACATAGTAAGTTAGTTATTGAAGTTTTTATTTCACTTTATTTCTATATTGTTTTATCTAACATCATTAAACACTTGAATATGTAGGAAAGAAAATGCAAACTTCAGGTTTGGCTCGGTGAAAAGTGTGTCGTTGCTAAGGGCTTTGTGGTTGAAATTGAAGGCACAAATCGAACTATTCATGGACAACCTTTGGGAGAAACAAATTATCGTGTCGCGGTGGAAACAGTTATTATGGGTCATGCTCATCTTCCGATTCCGGTTCGTGACGAACTTATATATGTTGCAGATGCGCAAGGCGCACAAGTGGCATGGCCTAAAGAATTGGTTGTATTCGATGATGACGATGAAAAGGTACGAGTTTTAACCTATTTACTTACTTAGGTCATTGTATTAGTTAAGAACTTCTTTGAATTTACTTATGCTATATTTGCACAGATTCCTAAGAACTTTCCAAAGAAGAGTTATCATCCACCAACAAGTCCTCAAGTTTCGGCTCCGTCGAGAGGAGGCGCTAGTTCATCTTCTAACGTTCAAATGCGTCAATCTGAAAATTATTTTACGAGCTCTGAGCTTCCGGGTTCACTAAGGAATTTGGGCAATAGAATTAGAAACTTTGGTGATGGAGAAGTTGTCACAACACTGAATTTTGAAACTGCCTTTTTGGGTGTTGAAGTTATGCTACCATTTTTGAAAGAGGATATAATACAATTTATCATCATGCAAGAGATTGGATCATCGATACTAATTGTATACATGTGGTGAGTAAAAAAAAATTACAGTCTCATTTTAATATTTTCTTACTCTCCATATTGATACTTATTATACTTTTAATTTTTTTTAGGTTTCTTCGTAATATTTTAGAAGCAGGATCGAGGCAACATAATATCGCTTTTATGAATCCAGAAAGTGTATCTATTGATGGATTTCGTCAAAAAGAGCGGGTTAACAATGTCGTTGATAGAATGTTGCAGCTAGAAACCATGCAGAGCTTATTCATTCCTTGGAATTCAGGGTATGCATTTCTCATATTTTAACATATATAGTGATAAATATACGAGTAATTTTTAATAACTAGTTGACTCTAATATTCAGGGGTCATTGGGTATTAATAATCATTAATCCTTGGAACGAGATAACACACATTTTAGACCCCCTTCAAAATTCATCAGAATACAAGGATATTAAAACGACTATAAGTTGGTAAGGAAATGCTTTTTACGTTTTTAACAGTTGTTAGATTGTCATTTCTTGAACGATTTGGTATCTTACTTATTGACATTAAAATATATATAGTTCTTACGAAGAGTATCGTGCAAAGAGGAACATTAAAAGAATGACTTGTGGGAAAGGCCAGTGCATTTGGAAAGTCCCGAAGGTTTGACTATTTGAATTTGACTATATGTTACAATATTTGTTAATAGTAAGATATATATTAATACTTGTTCATTTAGGTTCCGAGACAGCCACAAAATTTTGAATGTGGATATTACGTTATGAGAATGATGAGAGATTTAATAATGGCAAGGAGCTACTCTGATTTGATAAGTAGAAATGTAAGTTGATGATAAAATATATCGCATTTTATACAAATAAATATATGAAACTACTTTAATATGTTAAAGTTTGGATTGTTTCAGTTTGACAGAAAATCATTGTACACAGTTGATGACATAAATATAGTACGCGAAGAGTGGTCCATCTTCTTTACCGATCGTATGGAAAATCCTCCTAATTAATCGTCACTAGTCGACAAGGTATTAATGTAGTACAATGTAAATATCTCGACTTTGCGATATTGCTTATTGTTTTAGACACATTAAAAGTAATAGATATTGGTTTTTGAGATTGATTAGAACTAGTTTTAGCTTCGGTTAAGATCGATTTTTCCTCTTAATTTTGCTTTAGATCTAAAATACAGTTAATTCACATATCATTCTTGCCAATTTTTTTCTGGCAAAAAACTCTAGCTGTTTTGCATTTCTGCAGACTTAATAGATTCTTTTACTTATGCTGAAGACAATGCATATTTTGTGAAGGCTTCCAACAACTTTTGTTTCATCTTTGAGTGAACATTTTTTGCTGATTCAATTGCCTCGCTTTGTCGTGACCCACACATGCCAACTACAATTTGGTGCTTGTGCAGAAACATTTGTACGAGCTGATGGTGCTTTTATTCCTTTTGCGGATGACTTCAACATGAATAACGTGAATGTAACAGTAAAAGGAGTAGGCGGGATTGGCGACGTTCACATCATAGATTTACAGGCTCCGATTAACAGTCTCATCGGAAAACAAGTTGTCAAAGTTGGAAGTTCAGGTTTAACTACTGGAACCATAATGGCGTACGCCCTAGAGTACAACGATTGCATTTGAGCGCTTAATCAAAATCTGCCCCATTTGAGTGTTATCTACAGTATTACTAAGGCTTTATTTTTTTCCTCCTTTTTTTTTCTTTTTTTTTTTTGTTGATATATAGGAATTTATGTGTGTATAATGGAGTAGTAGAACCTCAATTCCAGGAAAGAACAAAAATAAATTTATATTCCCACTGGCACTACTTGTAAAGCAACTACGAATCAAGAAGAGCTGATACTTGATATACTTAGTCAAAGTCTTAAGCCCAATATTTTTTTTTTCTAGTACTTTTTACATTATTTGAGCTGTCATAATCCTTAAAAACTGATATATTTTTTATTGCCAGTATAGTTTATTTAATTAGTTTGGACCTACTTGAAAACTGACCCGTTCCGTTAATTATGAATGTTTCAAAATCAATGGCCATCTATTGTGGCTATATATATAGATCATTGAAAAACAGAGCAAAACCAAGCGAGGTTCTTAAACTCGTTCGAATTGAAGGATAAAAATTCCTACAATACTAAGCATTTTATTCTTTCCTTTGATCTCTACAAACATCTCTTATAGCAATTTCTGATTATGTCCACCGCCAAGGTATGTAAAAACCATTTAGTGCTTAAAACTCTGCCCCAAATTAATATTTTACGTCTATGTTTATATATATTTCCATTTATTCACTTCAGAAAACCGTGCTACAAGTGAACATCAATTGTGAGCGTTGCAAGAAGGATTTACTAAAAACTGTCAGCTTTCTGGTAAGTGATTAAGCATAGATGTCATGACCTAAAAATAGGTTAAAAGTAAAATTTTTACATTATAAAATTTTTACACTACTTGCCTATATGAGCCAGTTCACAATGTTCTAATCTTGTACGCGTGTTACATAGTCTTTTAAATAAATTGTGTGATGTGTTGGCTAAAATACTTGTGATAATTAATTTTAAGACTCTAGCCCTTTAAAAGCAAGTGACAGGATTTTAAAACGCACCTTTTCACATACGTAGAAATTAAATAGAATAGAATATATTAATAATGTCCATTATTCAAGAGATTTTAAATCAAATTTATGATGTCATGTTTCTTTTCATTTACTTATATAACTGTACATCTACGTGCATGTGGTTTCAACTTTCAAGTTTGAGAAAAACACATAAAATATTAAAATAATAAAAAGAATAATTCGCACTAAAGTAATAATTAACTGCAACATGTAAATATATTAAATAGTAAAAAATTATGTATTATTCCCACTAAAGTAATTAACCGCTATTTTTTAGGAAATAATTAACCGCTATTTTAATTATTAAATAACATTCTTTTATAAATCCATGGTTATCACAAAATTTTCGTTCAAAATTCAGTAATCTCATCATTCTCTCGCACTTTGTGGATAGTTCTTCGAAGACTTAACAAGGTTTTTTTAACTTTTTCTCTATTAAAGTATAATATTTTTTACTTTAGTAGAATAAGAATGTATTAGTTTTGTAAATACCGCTCATACTGTTTTGTGTTTCAGGAATCAGGACCTGTTTTGTGTTTCATGAATCAGGACCATTAAGCTTTTGTTACTTTTTGCTAAAGCTTTTGTTGCTTTGTATTACGGCTTTTGTTACTTTTTGCTAAAGCTTTTGTTGCTTTGTATTACGGCTCATCAGGTGGCGCGCTGTAGAAAATGTAAGATCGATCCATATACAATTTTTTTTTTGTTTTGTTACATTAAACAGTTGCTCTAAATATTTTGCTAATTCTTAAATTTTAAGCTTGTCAAGCTTTGGCTCTTTTGTTCCTTTGTACTCTGGTTGAAAGTCTCGTCCACTCTGGCTTTTTTGTTCTTCGTATTTCTGGTAATTGAAAGTCTTGTTGGAACTTGGAAGTCGGAACTTCTGGTAATTGAAAGTCTAGGTGGAACTTGGAACTTGGAAGTATATTGGCTTTTTTGTTCTTCGTACTTCTGGTAATTGAAAGTCTGGTTGGAACTTCCAATGTTAATTCTAGATGCCGATTGAAAATATAATATTTTTACTAAATTTTTGTAATTGATAAATAATTTTGATTAATTTTGTTTTAACAAGAAAAATAAATAAAAATAATAATTTTGAATTTCTATATAAGCACGTAGCGAGAATTTTGGGAACGGTTCGTTTTAAATTTTTTCAATCACTACTTTTTGGTTTTTAATTTTTTTTTATTAAATTGAACACTTTCTACGTCTCATATTTAGAATGAGACGTTATATGTATGTCTAAAAAGACTAAAACACATACATCACATGTCATATGCCACGTTGTATTTAAAATATGCGACGTTATATGCAACGAGATATACGACGTTATATGCTTAAATATGCGACGTTATATGCATAAAGATATGCGACGTTATATGCTCAAATATCCGACGTTGTTTGCTCAAAAATCCGACGTTATATGCTCAAATATAATATTGAACGTCAACTTTTATTAATGAGACGTTATATGTATATTATATTACGTCGGCTAATACGCGACGTAGAACAGACAACTTCTACAACGTCGCTGCATTTCGCGTCAGTTTTTTGGCCGCCGTCAAATTGTATAACGTCGCAGGAAACCCGACGTTTTATATAGTACGTCTAGTAGTGTAAATCGATCCCTAAATTGGGTATTTTGGATCCGAAGTGACTCTAGCAAAGTTGTTGTGATCCCAAATCAGTATTTTAACATATAATACATTAATATAACTCGTAGGGACTCATTTTGACCTCCAACAACACTAAAAAACTCACCTCGCGCAAAAACTAAGTCCTTATAACTAGTTTTGCCTAAATCGACCTTTTAAACGGGTTTTTTTGCTCCGAAGTTACTCTAGCAAACTTATTTTGATCCGAAATGAGTATTTCAACAAATAATATCTTATAATAAGTTGTAGAGACTCGTTTGGAGCTCCAACAAGCCTTATAAGGTCACTTCGCGCAAAAACTAAGTCTATGTAACTAGTTTTGCCTAAATCGAGCCTTTAGATTTGTTTTTGGGCTCCGAAGTGAATCTAGCGAAGTTGTTTGGATCCCAAATGTGTAATTTAATATAATATATTATAATAAGTCTTAGGGACTCATTTTGAGCTCTAACAACACTTAGACACTCACCTCGCGCAAAAACTAAGTCCTTATAACTAGTTTGCCTAAATCGAGCCCTAAATTGAGTATTTTGGCTCCGAAGTGACTCTAGCAAAGTTGTTCTGATCCCAAATAAGTATTTGAACATATAATACATTAATATAATTCGTAGGGACTCAGTTTGAGCTCCAACAACACTTAAAAGCTCACCTCACGCAAAAACTAAGTCCTTATAACAAGTTTGCCTAAATCGATCCCTAAATTGGGTATTTTGGCTCCGAAGTGACTCTAGCAAAGTTGTTGTGATCCCAAATCAGTATTTGAACATATAATACGTTAATATAATTCGTAGGGACTCATTTTGACCTCCAACAACACTAAAAAACTCAGTTCACGCAAAAACTAAGTCCTTATAACTAGTTTTGCCTAAATCGACCTTTTAAACGGGTTTTTTTGGCTCCGAAGTTACTCTAGCAAACTTATTTTGATCCAAAATGAGTATTTGAACAAATAATATATTATAATAAGTCGTAGAGACTCATTTGGAGCTCCAACAAGCTCACTTCGCGCAAAAACTAAGTCTATGTAACTAGTTTTCCTACATCGAGCCTTTAGATTTGTTTTTGGGCTCCGAAGTGAATCTAGCGAAGTTGTTTAGGTCCCAAATGTGTAATTTAATATAGTATATTATAATAAGTCTTAGGGACTCATTTTGAGGTCCAACAACACTTAAAAACTCACCTCGCGCAAAAACTAAGTCCTTATAACAAGTTTGCCTAAATCGATCCCTAAATTGGGTATTTTGGCTCCGAAGTGACTCTAGCAAAGTTGTTGTGATCCCAAATCAGTATTTCAACACATAATACATTAATATAATTCGTAGGGACTCATTTTGACCTCCAATAACACTAAAAAACTCACCTCGCGCAAAAACTAAGTCCTTATAACTAGTTTTGCCTAAATCGACCTTTTAAACGGGTTTTTTTGCTTCGAAGTTACTCTAGCAAACTTATTTTGATCCGAAATGAGTATTTCAACAAATAATATCTTATAATAAGTCGTAGAGACTCGTTTGGAGCTCCAACAATCCTTATAAGGTCACTTCGCGCAAAAACTAAGTCTATGTAACTAGTTTTGCCTAAATCGAGCCTTTAGATTTGTTTTTGGGCTGCGAAGTGAATCTAGCGAAGTTGTTTGGGTCCCAACTGTGTAATTTAATATAATATATTATAATAAGTCTTAGGGACTCATTTTGAGCTCTAACAACACTTAAACACTCACCTCGCGCAAAAACTAAGTCCTTATAACTAGTTTGCCTAAATCGAGCCCTAAATTGGGTATTTTGGCTCCGAAGTGACTCTAGCAAAGTTGTTCTGATCCCAAATCAGTATTTGAACATATAATACATTAATATAATTCGTAGGGACTCATTTTGAGCTCCAACAACACTTAAAAGCTCACCTCACGCAAAAACTAAGTCCTTATAACAAGTTTGCCTAAATCGATCCCTAAATTGGGTATTTTGGCTCCGAAGTGACTCTAGCAAAGTTGTTGTGATCCGAAATCAGTATTTGAACATATAATACATTAATATAATTCGTAGGGACTCATTTTGACCTCCAAGAACACTAAAAAACTCACCTCGCGCAAAAACTAAGTCCTTATAACTAGTTTTGCCTAAATCGACCTTTTAAACGGGTTTTTTGGCTCCGAAGTTACTCTAGCAAACTTATTTTGATCCAAAATGAGTATTTGAACAAATAATATATTATAATAAGTCGTAGAGACTCATTTGGAGCTCCAACAAGCTCACTTCGCGCAAAAACTAAATCTATGTAACAAGTTTTCCTACATCGAGCCTTTAGATTTGTTTTTGGGCTCCGAAGTGAATCTAGCGAAGTTGTTTAGGTCCCAAATGTGTAATTTAGTATAACATATTATAATAAGTCTTAGGGACTCATTTTGAGCTCCAACAACACTTAAAAACTCACCTCGCGCAAAAACTAAGTCCTTATAACTAGTTTGCGTAAATCGAACTCTAAATTGTGTATTTTGGCTCCGAAGTGACTCTAGCAAAGTTGTTGTGATCCCAAATAAGTATTTGAACATATAATATATTAATATAAGTCGTAGGGACTCATTTTGAGCTCCAACAATACGTAGAAGCTCACCTCGCGCAAAAACTAAGTCCTTATAACAAGTTTGCCTAAATCGATCCCTAAATTGGGTATTTTGGCTCCGAAGTGACTCTAGCAATTGTGTTTACAAATTAGTATTTGAACATATAATACATTAATATAATTCGTAGGGACTCATATTGCGCTCCAACAACACTTAGAAGCTCACCTCGCACAAAAACTAAGTCCTTATAACAAGTTTGCCTAAATCGATCCCTAAATTGGGTATTTTGGCTCCGAAGTGACTCTAGCAAAGTTGTTGTGATCCCAAATCAGTATTTGAACATATATTACATTAATATAATTCGTAGGGACTCATTTTGCGCTCCAACAACACTTAGAAGCTCACCTCGCGCAAAAACTAAGTCCTTATAACAAGTTTGCCTAAATCGATCCCTAAATTGGGTATTTTGGATCCGAAGTGACTCTAGTAAAGTTGTTGTGATCCCAAATCAGTATTTTAACATATAATACATTAATATAACTCGTAGGGACTCATTTTGACCTCCAACAACACTAAAAAACTCACCTCGCGCAAAAACTAAGTCCTTATAACTAGTTTTGCCTAAATCGACCTTTTAAACGGGTTTTTTTGCTCCGATGTTACTCTAGCAAACTTATTTTGATCCGAAATGAGTATTTCAACAAATAATATCTTATAATAAGTCGTAGAGACTCGTTTGGAGCTCCAACAAGCCTTATAAGGTCACTTCGCGCAAAAACTAAGTCTATGTAACTAGTTTTGCCTAAATCGAGCCTTTAGATTTGTTTTTGGGCTCCGAAGTGAAACTAGCGAAGTTGTTTGGATCCCAAATGTGTAATTTAATATAATATACTATAATAAGTCTTAGGGACTCATTTTGAGCTCTAACAACACTTAAACACTCACCTCGCGCAAAAACTAAGTCCTTATTGTTGGAAAAAATTTGCAATAATGCGTAAAAGTTCTATGTAAGGCGGAAACATGGTATTCTAAAATTTATAATCAAACACTTTGATCAAACCATCAAGAACATAGAACAAGGATCTTTTCATAATTTTATTAGAAAAGCAAACAAGCATACAAATATGCACAAAATTTATTTCATAAATAAATTATAGTGATCAAGAATTTTACCAAGAAGATTCTATAGATTGACTTCTTCTCTTCACGCCGTGCGTTTCGAGACCGCCAAAGTTGGGCTAAGAGAACGCTCGAAACGAACTTATCGGCCTTAAGGAATCCTCGCTTTGCCGATACCACAATCTTCCAAACCGTGCCTCCGGATCGGGAAGAGACGAGAGTGTGGGCTCACTCTAATTTTTCTCTCACACACTACCTTAGTGTATAATTAGGCTATAATAATAGCTATAGAGGGATGGCAATTGAGAGAGCTTCTCTCTCTAGAAATTCTCTCAAAGGGGCTTATGAGCTTGTGTGTTTAATCAAACTAAGTTAGGTTTTCTCTCTACAATAGGGTCCTATTTATAGAGAGAATAAGGAGGTGTTTAATAGGTACACTCCAAGTCCTACTTGGATTCAAATTAATACCTATTATTATTTATTTTGGATATATTAAAATATCATATACTTTAATTATATATATATAATCGTATATATACGAATATTAAAATAAAGAATCGGCAACTAGTTGCGATATCAACTTTTTTTTCTTTTATATATATATATATATATATATATTATTTATATTATAAAATTATGTATAATCGTAATACAAAAGTTCGGCTTCAAATCCCTTTAAAACATTATATATTAATATAATTATATATATATATATATATTCGTATATACTACGAATTTGAAAACCCGCAAACAACTTTTCAAAAAATTAATTGCGATTTTAACTTATATTATATTATATATATAATTTATTTTAAATCCTAAATAGAATCTAATTCTATTTAAATATCCAAAAAAATAGATAATTATCTAACCCTTAGATAATTAATAAGGATGAGTTATTTCAAATCCTACTTCAAATAGGATAACTATCCCTATTCAAATAATTTTGTGTAAATCCTAATCTAATTAGGATTTAAACAAAATACCTCCTTTTTTGATGTATTTATCAAACTCTTGGATAATTTAACAATTAAATAAAACTATTTTATTTAAATTGTTTGCCTCCCAAATAAATCAATTTTGGCGAGAAACTATTTTCATAATCCCTCCAAAATTAATTTAAATTAATTTTAACCATTATTTATTTAACAATTAAATAAATAACTAAAATTAATTATTTATTATCGAATTAACTATTAATCCAATAAACGTGAGAAAAATATAATTAATCACCATTAATTATTAGAGTATCTCTATCGATCTGATGGAGTCGGTTTGGGGACCATGGACCTAATAATTCAGGCTCCAATAAAAACAAATAATTAACTAAAACTCTTTAGTTAAAAATCTGATTTATTAATTCCGAGGTTACTCCACTAAAAACCCAGAATTGAACTCCTGAAATTATTAGAATAATTTACTCGGTGAGTTGTCCATTGATATAATCATTTCATGAGATTCGACCCTCCAGATTGGTTCATGATCTGAGTTGGTGAATTTACCGTTTTACCACTCATATCATATCTTGTTCCTTAAGTACCATCGATTCACTAGCGAACAATTCATTTACGATCTTGATCATAAATGTGCGCGCAATTGTTCGGTTCCAGAATCAACACATTAAGGGAACCAATTTTAACTTCCTTTTTATCAGAAGCTGGATTCCATATCTATGAAACTCCATTCCCCAGTGATCATGTTTCGGACCTCCAAAATGCAAGTATTTAGCCCAGATCAATCATGGACCGTAACGAACAAATCAAAAGGCCCGTAAACGTAACCTAGGGGTCTGTGGCCACTCAGGATTAAGATCGATTCTCATATGATCATCTTATGACTTCGAGACGAGTATCGTAACGGTACTTAAACGACACTTCGGAATCGAGTCGGTCCATGTCCTATATAATCTAATTATATAGAATGCTTCCACTTAGTGTCACCACACCGACAACCCGGATAAGGTTATCGCATCCAATATGTCAGTGGACCGCATATGTGATTTCGGATCAAGTCATCCACTCTTGATCAATCACGGACTCATTTAAACATATTAACTAAAATTTTAATCCTTTGTATATAACAAACTTATATACTAGAATTTTAGTTACATAATATATTATGGATATTGATGAATATTCATAAATGAAATAAAGTCTCAAACAATTCATGAAAAATTTCTTTTATTTTATTAATCAGCAAATTCAAAATCATAAAAATAATCTCCATTTTGGGCACTATTCTAACAATCTCCCACTTGCCCTAAAGGAGATGAGACATTCCTCTCATACCTATTTCTCAAAGAGTACACACTAAAGCAGACGTTGACTTTCAAGCATCCTTATCCGATTTGAAATCAGAATCAGTGTATCCTAGTAAATTTAGGTCACCACCTTAATAAACTAGCACATAGTCTCTTGTTTTTCTTATCAAGATTATCCATTGCCTCCCTAAAAGACATTGGATCGTCATCATTGTGTCAGAAACAATGACATTCGCCTCCATACGGTAGCGGACGGGTAATCTTATTTCCCTCCCACTACGTCTAGGTACTATAGCGTCTTGATTAGGAACTGTGGTTTCTTCTTCTTCTCTCAACTCAACAACTCTTGTTGGTTGAAAAGTAGAAGCGGGTGCTAACATTTCCTCGAGTACAACCTTACTTCGAGGTTTATAATTTGTCATATAATCGTTTCCAAGAAAAGTGGCATTCGTCGACACGAATACCTTCTTTTCTTTAGGACTATAAAACAAACCTCCTCTCGTGCCTTTTGGATAACCAATGAACAGACACTCTTCTATTCTTGACTCCAATTTGCTTGTTTTCTTTTTCAGCACGTGTGCCGGACACCTCCATATGCGATAATGACGTAAACTAGGTTTACGACCATTCCACAACTCTAAAAGCGTTTTAGAAACAGACTTAGACGGAACGACATTTAGAATGTCGACAGCCGTCTTGATAGCATAGCACCAGAAAGATACTGGAAGTGAAGAGTAGCTTATCATGGATCTTACCATGTCTAACAAGATTCGGTTCCTTCGTTCTGCAACACTATTTTGTTGCGGATCACCAGGAGCCGAGAGTTGCGACAAGATCTCATTCTCAATGAGATGGTCGGTAAACTCAGTATCAAGATACTCACCTCCTCGATCTGATCGAAGAGTCTTAAGTGATTTACCCAATTGCTTTTCAGCCTCAGCACGAAATTCCTGAAACTTCTAAAAAGTTTCAGATTTTCGTTGCATTAGATAAATGTAACTATATCTAGAGTAATCGTCAATAAAATTAACGAAGTACTCATAACCACCTCTAGCTTGAACATTCAAAAGGTCCACAGACATCTGTATGAACAAGCTCAAGTGGTTCTTTGGCTCTTTCTCCTTTAGCCGAAAAGGATCTTTTAGTCATTTTGCCCTCTAAACATGATTCACAGACAGGTAGAGAACCAACTCTTAGTTCTCTCAAAGGACCATCCTTTGTTAGTCTATTAATCCTATCTAGACTAATATGACCAAGTCTAAGATGCCATAGATATATTTCACTATCACTTGATACTTTAGGTTTCTTGTTAGGTTTAGGATTTGCTACTCTAAATATTTCAGTATTTAAGATGAAAGATTCCATTTGTCTTAAAATATAAAGCCCATATTCCATATTTGCAGAACAAATTTCCAAACCATTTCGCGAAATAATAATCGAATTATTATTAAATGAAACTGAAAAGGAATGTTTACATAGTTCTGAAACTGAAATCAAATTTCTCCTAAAACATAGAATAAAATAAACTAATTCTAAAACTAAAAATTTATTTTTGAATGCGAGGCGAGCTTCTCCCACTGCTTTGACTGTAACGGACTCTCCATTGTCAACTTTCAGTGTAAGATCTCCATCTTTAAGTTCCCTTTAAGAGCTAAGCAGCTGCAAAGAAGAACAAACATGATTAGTTGCGCCTGAATCAACTATCCAGGTTGAGGAAGTATCCTCAGCATAAAATGCTTCTAATACATGTAAATCGGTCATACCGTTCTTCTTTTTCTCGACTAATTCAGCGAGGTAGGCTGGACAGTTTCTTCTCCAGTGTCCCTCACCGTCGCAATGGAAACACTTTCCTTTGCTATTTTTGCTTTGCTTTTGCTCTTTCGCATTCTTGGGCTTTTTGGAATCTTTTTCTTTAGGCTTGCTTGTGTCCTTATTGGAACTCTTCCATTTGGACTTGCTTTCTTGTCCACCTTTGGTGCCACTTGAGCCAGAGGCCTTTCTCTTTTTAGATTGGGCCTTAGAAGATGAGGCCCTTTCGGCAACATTTGCCGCGCCTTTCTTCTTGGCTATCCCACTTATAGACTCAAAAGTCTGGAGCTCGTTGAGGAGTTGAGTAAGTCCATAGTTCAACTTATTCATAATATAGTTGGACGTAAATTGGACAAAATCAGGCGAAAGTGAGTTTAGAATGATTCCCACTTGCGTCACCTCATCGATAGTGGCGCCATGCAGCTCAGCCTCTGTGAAATAGTTCGTCATCATCATGACGTGGTCTCTCACATAGGTGCCAGGAGACATCTTCGCATTCATGTACTTGCGAGTGGCTTCCATTCGAGCTTGCTCATTTTGCATCCCAAACATCTCTTGAAGAGTATCTAGGATCTCAACAGCAGTCTCCTTGTTCTCCAACTTTGTTCGCAGAGCATCAGACATACTTGCGAGCATGTAGGCCTTAGCCTTGTTGTCGGAGGAGTTCCAACGCTCAAAATCTTCTTTGAGCGCCCGCGCAGCATTTGCGACAGGAACAGGTGGACGTGACTCAGTAAGAACATACCTTATGCTCTCACTGACCAGCACGATGTTGAGGTTACTTTTCCACTTGGAAAAGTTATCCCCAGTTAGCACATCTTTGGACAATAAAGCGGTAATAGGATTTCCCAACGACATATTGAAAATGCTGATAATAAAATTAAACAGAAATTAGAAAAGTTTGAGACAAAACATTCATCATGATTTTGGGAATAATAAACGTGTATGCATGAATGCAACTGGAAAAATACTAAAACCTTTAAGTTATTATTCCCTCGACAGTTCGGTTATCCATGAATAAAGTGCCGCCGTAGGGTAGGTCAATTATTCACTTAACCAAACCGAGACTCTTCTCGATTAATAAGCACGACCAAAATAACTCTTATTTCCATGCCTATTAAATGCCGAAGTGGAAAAGTTTGGCCAAACAAGTCAACATTTGATTTGTCTTGTGAGTTAACCCATCGTTTCGACTTCTCAGACTTAACTCAAGATGTGCCGCCGTAGGGTAGGTCACACTTGAAATACGTCTAAAAGATCTATCATACGAGACTTAGCCTTGGTATTGAGCCAAGCGGACACCACCCGTAGGGGGACGAAATCGAAGCGCCTCGAGGCGCCGCTTGACCCTCACGGTGCTAAATCAACGATGGAGACCATAAACTCACTATTAATGTAGTATTTTATTAAACCTAAGTTAACATTTAACTAGGTGAAATTGATTTTAGGTTGATAATCTAATTATTAACCTAAAAAGTGTAGAATTAAATTCTACGTGATTCTAAGCTACCCATTTAAAACCCTTTTAAATATGCTTAGAATATGTCTTTTCGTGACGTACTAATCTTTGGTTTATAAAGCATCTCATGTTTAATTAAACCTAATTAGTACTACGTGAAATTATAACCTATAGTTTCACTTCACGAAAAGAACTTCCAAGTAAGAAGGGGGGTCACAATGGTCCGCTTAAATCCCTCCAAACCTTAGACCTCTTATCGGTCTTTTTGACAAAGAATGTATTATATGTTCAAATACTGATTTGGGATCACAACAACTTTGCTAGAGTCACTTCGGAGCCAAATGTGTAATTTAATATAATATATTATAATAAGTCTTAGGGACTCATTTTGAGCTCCAACAACACTTAAAAACTCACCTCGCGCAAAAACTAAGTCCTTATAACTAGTTTGCCTAAATCGAGCCCTAAATTGGGTATTTTGGCTCCGAAGTGACTCTAGCAAAGTTGTTGTGATCCCAAATCAGTATTTGAACATATAATACATTAATATAATTCGTAGGGACTCATTTTGAGCTCCAACAACACTTAGAAGCTCACCTCACGCCAAAACTAAGTCCTTATAACAAGTTTGCCTAAATCGATCCCTAAATTGGGTATTTTGGCTCCGAAGTGACTCTAGCAAAGTTGTCGTTATCTCAAATCAGTATTTGAAAATATAATACATTAACATAATTCGTAAGGACTCATTTTGACCTCCAACAACACTAAAAAACTCACCTCGCGCAAAAACTAAGTCCTTATAACTAGTTTTGCCTAAATCGACCTTTTAAACGGGTTTTATGGCTCCGAAGTTACTCTAGCAAACTTATTTTGATCCAAAATTAGTATTTGAACAAATAATATATTATAATAAGTCGTAGAGACTCATTTGGAGCTCCAACAAGCTCACTTCGCGCAAAAACTAAGTCTATGTAACTAGTTTTCCTACATAGAGCCTTTAGATTTATTTTTGGGCTCCGAAGTGAATCTAGCGAAGTTGTTTAGGTCCCAAATGTGTAATTTAATATAATATATTATAATAAGTCTTAGGGACTCAATTTGAGCTCCAACAACACTTAAAAACTCACCTCGCGCAAAAACTAAGTCCTTATAGCTAGTTTGCCTAAATCGAGCTCTAAATTGTGTATTTTGGCTCCGAAGTGACTCTAGCATAGTTGTTGTGATCCCAAATCAGTATTTAAACATATAATACATTAATATAAGTCGTAGGGAGTCATTTTCAGCTCCAACAACACTCAGAAGCTCACCTCGCGCAAAAACTAAGTCCTTATAACAAGTTTGCCTAAATCGATCCCTAAATTGGGTATTTTGGCTCCGAAGTGACTCTAGCAAAGTTGTTGTGATCCCAAATCAGTATTTGAACATATATTACACTAATATAATTCGTAGGGACTCATTTTGAGCTCCAACAACACTTAGAAGCTCACCTCGCGCAAAAACTAAGTCCTTATAACAAGTTTGCCTAAATCGATCCCTAAATTGGGTATTTTGGATCCGAAGTGACTCTAGCAAAGTTGTTGTGATCCCAAATCAGTATTTTAACATATAATACAATAATATAATTCGTAGGGACTCATTTTGACCTCCAACAACACTAAAAAACTCACCTCGCGCAAAAACTAAGTCCTTATAACTAGTTTTGCCTAAATCGACCTTTTAAACGGGTTTTTTGGCTCCGAAGTTACTCTAGCAAACTTATTTTGATCCAAAATTAGTATTTGAACAAATAATATATGATAATAAGTCGTAGAGACTCATTTGGAGCTCCAACAAGCTCACTTCGCGCAAAAACTAAGTCTATGTAACTAGTTTTCCTACATCGAGCCTTTAGATTTGTTTTTGGGCTCCGAAGTGAATCTAGCGAAGTTGTTTAGTGTAATTTAATGTAATATATTATAATAAGTCTTAGGGACTCATTTTGAGCTCCAACAACACTTAAAAACTCACCTCGCGCAAAAACTAAGTCCTTATAGCTAGTTTGCCTAAATCGAGCTCTAAATTGTGTATTTTTGCTCCGAAGTGACTCTAGCATAGTTGTTGTGATCCCAAATCAGTATTTAAAAATATAATACATTAATATAAGTCGTAGGGAATCATTTTCAGCTCCAACAACACTCAGAAGCTCACCTCGCGCAAAAACTAAGTCCTTATAACAAGTTTGCGTAAATCGATCCCTAAATTGGGTATTTTGGCTCCGAAGTGACTCTAGCAAAGTTGTTGTGATCCCAAATCAGTATTTGAACATATATTACACTAATATAATTCGTAGGGACTCATTTTGAGCTCCAACAACACTTAGAAGCTCACCTCGCGCAAAAACTAAGTCCTTATAACAAGTTTGCCTAAATCGATCCCTAAATTGGGTATTTTGGATCCGAAGTGACTCTAGCAAAGTTGTTGTGATCCCAAATCAGTATTTTAACATATAATACAATAATATAATTCGTAGGGACTCATTTTGACCTCCAACAACACTAAAAAACTCACCTCGCGCAAAAACTAAGTCCTTATAACTAGTTTTGCCTATATCGACCTTTTAAACGGGTTTTTTGGCTCCGAAGTTACTCTAGCAAACTTATTTTGATCCAAAATTAGTATTTGAACAAATAATATATGATAATAAGTCGTAGAGACTCATTTGGAGCTCCAACAAGCTCACTTCGCGCAAAAACTATGTCTATGTAACTAGTTTTCCTACATCGAGCCTTTAGATTTGTTTTTGGGCTCCGAAGTGAATCTAGCGAAGTTGTTTAGGTCCCAAATGTGTAATTTAATATAATATATTATAATAAGTCTTAGGGACTCATTTTGAGCTCCAACAACACTTAATAACTCACATCGCGCAAAAACTAAGTCCTTATATCTAGTTTGCCTAAATCGAGCTCTAAATTGTGTATTTTGGCTCCGAAGTGACTCTAGCAAAGTTGTTGTGATCCCAAATCAGTATTTAAACATATAATACATTAATATAAGTCGTAGGGACTCATTTTGGCTC